>RZIQ01000110.1:0-55493 GCA_003992365.1 Aureobasidium sp. P6
GGCGCATGCTGTCTTGCAAGTTTGTGCTTGAGGAATCGGCAGCATTTCGACTTGTGCTGTGGTGGACTTACTCATCTTTCGCAAGCTGTTCCACTTCGTTCTCAGGCACACCAAGAAGCTTAGAAATGATTCCGGTAGGAACCTTGCTGGCAAAATGTTCCACGAGATCGACCGGCTGCGGATTTTTCTCTCCCTGAGTCAAATCCAGTACTCCTAGTTCTCTCTAGATTTCCATATAGCGGTGTGAGCGTTGCGTGCGGCCTACACCAGGGAGATACAGATGAGAAGAAGGCCAGAAGTCCTTCGCTCAACATCATGATGAGGCATGGTCGATTGCGCCTTGTTTACACTGTGTTCAGGGACTCATGGGAATGATTAAACTCAGTCAGCTCCTAGCCGAGGCGGTTGATATGACCAGGTGTGTAGAGTATAGAGCGGGCTGATCCGCGTCACCGGGGCGTTCGTGGGGGGTTCAAGAAACAAACTTGTCAACGGCGCGCGTCCGCAAGCAAAAATCGGCATTTTCCAAGTTGTGGTGCCACGACCTTGAGTGAAGTAGCAAGACACTCGGCACGGATCCATGTCCGCCGATATTGTCCTTTCGTGCATAGCTCAACCGTTCGCCAAGTCTCTGTGACGGGTAGACGGGAAATAGTTGGAGGTGGCTGTACCTGCTTTATTTCCGGATGTCTCTGTCCTTATTCCCGACAATGCAGTTCCGCTTTACCCAGGTAGCGTATTGAGAAGTCCACTCAGATGGAGGTCGACGATTCGTCATACGCCGTTCTTGTGGGTTTGAAGCGTTGATAGAACTCCAACATAGCCTCTGGGTGTGTCCCATTAAGCCCAGCAGTATCACTTCTCCGTCCAATGCCAGAAGCAACCTCTGGATTGTGACTTATAAACTTGAGGATCCATGCTTTTCTGAGAAGTGCTGTATCATCGTTGTTTCCGTCAATAGCAGCGCTTGCAGCGATAAGGTTTTGCTCAGAGCCTGCATCAATAATCCGATCTGCTGCTCATGCTAATCCATGGCGGCGACGTTATGGTGACGCGGTTGGGCTAGGAGCGAATACGTGGTGAAAACGCGAGATACGCGCAGCTGCGCAGCTTCTGAGGCACTCAGCTCACGACCAGAAGGGGTGGCGTTCGACCGCTAGTTTATCAAGGCGTTGATCGCGAGGTGTATATGTACATGGCCGGCCAGTCCAAGCTAATCCGGTGCCTTCGTTGTGGGTTGAGGCGCCGCGGACTGTACGAGAGATGGTGAACGTAGGGCGATGGAACTGATCAGCGATCGACTCGGGCGTACGGCCGTCCTCATACGCCTGTACAATCCGGGCGCGCTCGTATGGCGTAAGACTGGAACCTCGTGCGCGAGATCCAGCTGCGCGCGAGCGCTCAATGGCTGGAGCCGTGTTGTTACATTAACGTGTAGAGGGAGGGTGAGATTGAACAACATACAGCGCGTAAGTGGTTTGCGAAACTTTTGTCCATGCACTATACTTATGTTAGCAGTAACTGCCAGAGCTAACCAAGCCGATTAAGTGGAGCCGAGGCCGCGAAAGTGGTGTATACTTGGTCGTTTTTTTTACAAGGTATTGGTGTTGAACATGAGCTAACTACACGCCTTATGACATTCGATGCGCACTGGATCAGTCGTACCGAGAGATCCGCGGCATAGAACAGCTGCCTTCCACGACGTTGTAATAACGTCACGGGACGATCGTCATCGTACCGGATGGACAGCAGCAATACTTAAACTCGGTTTGGGCCGAATGTGTTTTCGTCTTTCTCACAATCAATCATCGCGTTCATATAACCTAATCATCGTTCTGCAACTTGAACCAAAGTTCCTCATAGCCAATTTCATCAACAACCTAAAAGATGGCCTGCCAGTGTGGTTCTAAGTGCGACTGCAGCGGTCCCAAGACCTGCACTTGTGATCAGAGTTGCTCCTGCAAGACTTGCGGTGTAAGTGAACCTACCTGATAAGCCCCACATGTAATGACCAGCGCCTTCGATACAGAAATAAGTCCGACGCCTGGCATTCCATCATGAATTCCTCTTGCTATTGCAGGATCAGATTGCGTTGCAAATTTGTTTTGACGCACGATGTTTCCTGTCGACATTTGTCCGGAGCGTCTATTGAGGACCGAGGCTACAATGTCTTGATGGAGAGACAAACGGGTACGGCTGGAGCCGTTTACTTTTGTGGATTGCTTAGGAGACTTTCTCGCCATATACACTCATTCAATCACATGCGTCATTACACGCCTACATCAGTCTTGCCATGTTGTTGGCACTCCCCTTAGCCACACTTTCTTGACAGGTGATATTCTGTTCCTGTGGATGCGCGGTATGTCTTTCGATATTCTGAATGTACAGTGCACGGAAAAAAGTTTCGCAAACCACTTAACGCGCTACACGCCGTCGAATCTCACCCTCTCTCTTCGCAACGATATAACAGCTACAACGGACATTGTAGACAACTCTAATCCTCCTGTAAAGAGTGGTTATTCCTTGGGTGCAAAGAAAACTCTTATGAGGAAATTTGGAACGTGAGTTCAAAGAAAACGAGTATTGTTGCTAGCTAATAATGCTGCGCTTCGTTCGCAAGAAAGCAGCCGCCTCTTTGGTAAGAATCAGTAAAGAATCAGCAACTTTCTGCTATCAAAAAAGAAAAGAAACAGCTACTTTCAGCTGTATACAGATGAAAACCCTCCTGCAACAAAGGAAATGTCTCTCGGAAGCCATCAGTTCTCTGTTGCAACCCTTGCAACAACCTTACTTCTTGCCAGCCTGGCGCCTCTTGTTACGCTCCTCTAAGGAAGTTTCACATAGCCAGCAAGATGGGATAGTCGATGATCTGCAAGCCGGCGCTACGCGTACTATGTCTCTTGAGAAAGACATCGTCGTCGAGAGTAAGTGCGCAAGAAGAAGAGTGGAATTCCTGATCAAGCATGTCTGGAACTTTAGGGGCTAGGCGTTGACGACTGTTGCGCTCCAGAAAGGCAGCGCCTTCGACACGAAGTCTGACTTGCTCGCCGGCGTCTGCAAGAGCCATGGCGGACTGGTGTATCTGTGTGATGAAAGCCAGATCCAGCTTGTTGATGATGTTACCTCTTACAAGATCAGAATCACTACAACAGGGTCAAAAATTTGTGCAACTCACTAACCTCTGTGATCTGGTTGACTGAGTAATGACCAGTAGGGTCGCCCTTGCCAGTTGGCTTGCGAGGAGGCTTGCCGCCGCCATCTCCACCGCGCTTGCCAGTGTTGGTGAGAGAGCCGGCCGAAGGACTTGCAACTGCAGCAGACATTGTTGTGTTGATGGGCTGTTGCATTGGTCGAAGAGAAGGAAGTGTTGCAACTGATGAAGAAGGGTTGCAACTCCTAAAAGAATAAGAAGGAAGGAGCATGTTTGCAAGGCTACAACTGTTGAAATTGCTTGTGATGGAGTTGTTTGCTACGTGAGAACCTTCGTTTGAAGCCTCGTGCCTTGTCAGACGAACTCTCCTTTGTATTGTTGGTTTCTATTGAATATTGGCGACAACACTGAGCAGGCGTTTCAGTCCCAGTAGGGGAGGACGTTATTGTGTTGTCGGAGCGGAGGTTTCTTGGTAGCTTGTGTATATAATCGTACGGTGCGCCAGTACTCAAGAAAATCAAGTTCCTTTGGCAATTACAGGTGGAATTCCAGTGTTACGGGTCCGACCCTGGACCCTGGATTCAGAGCTTGGCACGCGTGCTTGTCGTACGAAGGAGGGATCTCCTTCCTCCCTTTGTTTCCTTAGCAAATCCTTCTTGTATTATAGGTAATCTATTCGATCGTTAGATCGCGGTTCAGTCCGTAACAGTTGATTCTACCAGCACGTGTTTGTGACTAGTTCATCACACTTGATGCCGGACTAACACTTAACCCAATTGGGAGCATGTATTAGATGACCCCGCTTCTTCCTTACATATATGGTATAAGTGCTCCCAGCAGCATAGACAGCAATGACGCTCATAACAACAGGCCATTCAAATTGATCCGGCCGCGAGAACACAATTGTTGTCATGTACGACAGCATCTCGAAAAGGTTCTGGAATGATGCCTCGACACTTGAGAACGCCCCTCGAAAATGGTCGTTAACCTCTTCCTGGACGATGCTCTGTGCACAAAGATCGAAGCCCCACAGACCAACGCGGCTGAGTATGACAGCACCAACGAGCCCGCTTGCCGAGAAGATCCTGTGTCCTGTTAGGGCGGTGCCACTAACAAAGAACCATGACAGGCCGCCAGCAAGCCAAAACATCTGCCACGTAAGGAACCACATACCACCTCGCACAGTGCCGACACGTTGCTGAACCATAGGAGCTATCCAGGTTGCTGAGAGTTCAAAAACAGTACTGATCGTACGAGCAATGCCGACATAGGTGGACGAATAGCCAACACTGAGGAGAAATGTGATCATTTGGCCGGAAAACGAGAGCACCGTAAGATACAACAGGGATAGAGCGATGGATGGGAGAGACGCCGAGTGCTGGTAATAGTAAGGAAAGGACTCGAGAGGTAGAAGGTAAGCGGCTCCTGTCACAAGGGAGCTGTAAAGCCTTCGTGGCAGCGAGGAGCTGCCAGGTTGTATCAATGGTTGTTGTTGCTCGATAACTTCCGTAGTAGTCGCATCCAGGTACTCTGCTCGTTGAAGGGCCGGAACCAGCCTAAACACGACTGCGACTGCAAAGTATTCCACGACAACGGAAACGCAACTCATCGCTAGAGTGACCCAGAGAGATGACCCGTTTATTAAAGAGATTGCCAGAGGTCCAAACAGCTTGCAGAACAGGTCAATGCGGCGCATACGAGCGTTCAACTTTCGACGGGCTGCATCACGTCCTTCTGAGATGACGACTAACCAGTCTCTCTCCACCGACACCAGATTCAGGATCGAGCACAGTTTCTCAATGCAAGCAAAAACTACTGTAAGACTGAATAGGCCGGATCTGAGACCGCTTGCCATCTCTTTTCGTACAAGGAGAATCCAGAAGATGCCGCATGATGACTCCACTGCTAGCCGCTGTCCTACGATGGAAATTCTGACAACACTAAGCCTGTCGCCTTTGTCGATTCAAGAGCCGAGTGCTGGTGCCGATGCGATCGCTGAAGCACTTCGCACGAGCGCATAGATAGACAAGGGCCGTAGGGTGTTAGGGTAGATGGCAGCAATGAAGAGTACAGCGCCCATCTCGAACAGTCGTGAAATCCATGTTGAGAGGAAGTGTGAGACGAATAAACGGCTCGTGATCCCAACAGGAATCGAATCTGAGGAAGAGGCTTCTTCAAGCTCCACGGTATTTGGAATGGTTGTAGGTTGCATTCGTTCTTCTGGTGTGTGCTCCTGGTCATGGTCGTGGAGATGGACTTGCGACAAAGTCCTTAGTCTGATGCAAGACTCGGTGCGCAGTTGAGACGTAGCATCATCCCCCTTATTCTTGGCGTCGTTGGGATCAACGTGGTTCGTGGAAAAACAGAAATCACCTGCGCCAGTGAGATCGTCGGCGCTTCGTTCACTCATGATGCAGTAGTCAAGATCTGAAGTTGAGATGGTATGTGAAGTGATACACATCAAGGATTGAGGTCGTTGCTGAGATTAAATACGTCACGCGAAGCGGCAGGAAACAGTGCTCCACAACCTTGAAAATTGTCACCCGATCGCAGATCCGGCTGCGGCTCAAGAACATACGACCATTGAATCGTACGATACGCTCGGACGACGAATCTAAGGACACCGTGTAGATGAACACCCCTCTTCCATTATTTTTCGAAGGTTTCTTTCCGAGGAGAGATCGTTCTCGTCTGCGAAGAACGTAGTAGTGTTTTAGTAGTGGAATTGTACAGACGTGTTAGTGGCATTATCAATGCTAGGCAGGAGTGTGCAAATAGCGAGGCAGTCTTATAGCAGCTTGCACATCGCACATGACAAGGTTCGTTGACGTGAGCGTGCAGGGTTGGGGGTTATGGGATTCGAACCCACGATCTTCTTCTTGTCGTAGAAATGGGTGTATATATAGCTACTTCGAGAGGGATTACCAGGCGCTCTCCCCGTTGAGCCATCCCGTACCGCAGTAGCTCAGATGTATAGGCTTTTTATGCACAGCATGGTATATCTCGGCAGGGTCGCATGCGCCACAACTCTCCGGACGTCCAATCTAGTCGTATCTTGCGAATTACCGGCGATCGTGTGGTTTGTTATGGTGAATCGCTTCGAGAGTACGGAATGTAGATCTCTTAAGTTTCTTGTATGATCTGAGCGGGTAGACCACGCTGTGTAAGTGATTTTCTAGAAAGCAGACACGCAAGCGGAGAATACGACTCGCTCTCGCCACATCGATGATCGTTTCTCACAACAAGACAAAGCGGACAACAAAAAAGCAATGAGAAAAATATGTATCAAAAGCACGTTCAGGGCCATCGTTGGTCAAGGTGATGAGGAAGTGCACCCACATGCGCCAGTTGCTGCAGGCTTTCTTAATAGCTGTCAAACCAATCCTCTTTTTCTTCTTTCCCTTTGCTAGGCCGTCAAGCAAGACACAATTTCTGAAAATGTGGACCTCCCTCGGAGTGAAAAGCGCACGTCCAGGCAAGAATGTCGAGCAGGGATGCGAAACGAGTCTGGGAGGAAGAAGCCAAAGACGAAACCGCAGAAACAGGTAAAGCCACCCATGAGTACGAACAACCAGAACCATCCCGGCCGGCCACTTACACCGCGCACGTGGAGAATACCATATGCGAGAAGTTTGGCAGAAGCTTGACCACATTGGTTGCCAAAGTAGAATACCATGACTATTTTGGCTGTCTCTTTTCTCGTATACCAGGTAGATATGGTCCACAGACTGCCAGGAATAAAGCCAGACTCGGCCAGGCCAAGGAGAAAACGAGCTGCAATAAAGGATGCATAGTTCTCTTTTTCTGAAAGGCTTGGAAGGTACTGACGATACCAAAGAGGAAGAGTTGCAGTGTCAACCATTTACCAGAGCCAACTAGGTACAGAATCATGTTGGAAGAAATCTCGAAGAGGACAATGCCAAGTGATAACATCTGCTGACCGACGTTGAATTGATTTTGAGCTATGCCAACATCCTTCATGAAATTGTTGGTGATGGCGTTTGCAATGTTTCCTCGGTCGGGCTCTGCAACGAAGGATCAGCTAGGGCCTTGCGAGTAGATAGCGATTGTTTTGTTAAATCTATCCTCTGCTTGTGGTCGGCCCTTTGGCTCAAACTATTGTCCCTTATCAGCCACACTACGCCGCTGTCAAAATCTGGTTTGGCGCGATCATGCTGCAAGGTGCTGGATGGTGTGTCGCTCTCATGATGTACGCCATGTACACACAGAGGTTGATGGTCAGCGCATTGCCAGACCCGCCCACTAGACCTGGCATGTTTGTGAGTGTAGGGCCAGCTGGCTACACTGCGCATGCCCTCATCTCCCTTGGTCGGCAAGCTCCCAAAGTATTCGGTGACACTGAACTGTTTGGTATCACTTCCCTTCCGATGGGAGACGTGATCAAAGTCATTGGTATCCTGGCAGGATTCTTCGTGATCTTGTTCTCTTTCTGGTTCTTCTGCGTCTCTTTAGTCTCAGTTCTTGCCGGAATCAAGAAAATGTCATTCACCTTAAACTGGTGGGCATTCGTCTTTCCCAACGCTGGTCTTACACTTGCTTCGATCCAGACTGGAACTGCTCTGGAAAGCGCGAGTATCAACGGTGTATGCAGTGCACTGACTGTTGGGCTGGTCATTATGTGGATCGTCTGCGCATTTGCAAACATTCGAGCTGTGTGGATTGGGGAGATCATGTGGCCCGGAAAGGATGAGGATAAGACGGACAACGGTATCAGTGGGGAGCACATATTGTATAACGAGGCTACCGAGTTGAGGGCCCTGGACTATTCATAATTTCTGATTGTACAACTTGCTTCACTACTTACATGCGCGCAAGACTCTGCACGGGTACATCTCGGCCATGCGCATCTTACAGACACATCCCCAATTGTGAGACCCCAGCATTGTTGGTGCTCATGGAGAGCACCTGAGATTCCGTACCTTACCTCTCTGGTAAGTCTAGAATGCAGGTAGGATTCACAGCCAAGACATAGCCCTCTCGTGACTCAATTCTTTGAATGCCTTCTTCCGGAAACGATCACTGACGCCGCTCTCACGCAAAGACAAAAACCGCGATAGCACCCGGGAACATCTAGAGAACCGGACAACCATTGAATTTCAACCATGTACACTATCGTATCTTCTTGGATCGAGGACAGACGTAAGTCGATCGAAAGATGGACAAAAGATCCAATTAAGAAAGAAGAGGATCATCTTAAATACGAAGGGTGGGTACGTTAAAAGCCGCTGGGGCGGTAGCTTTACGAGACCTTTCGCCATCTAGTATAGGTTCCTATCACAATAATAAAAGTGAGGGAACAAAAAGCAAAAAAAGCAAAAAAAGCAAGAAAGCAAAAAAAAAGAACTTGCCAGTCTGGGAGGATATGGTGCAACTTGGATCATATGTCGTTAGTTCCTCGGCGTAGTGCTTAGCTCGCCGCACTGGTGAATTTTTCCTCTGCCTGCAAGTTATCATAGAAGCGACAATGAAAGTTCCTTCCACATGATATCTTGAGGAAAGGCATGTCACTCTTGATCACTGCTCAGATCGTCGTGGAAAATATCACGCGGAGGTCTGCGCAAATGTGCAAATGTTCGCCAGACTTGAGTAAGCCTTCTTAATTGTCTATGTCCAACGTGAAATAAGTGATGTGTGGATTGTAAACACTTGCGGCGAGTTAAACTATCCTGCTCTGGTAATTGGCAACATGTTGATTGTTCTGTGATATTCCCGCTTCATCTATGCTTGCTTTGTGTCTAGAGATGGTTTTGACTATGCGTTGGAAGTGATAATAACTGTGTAGGTGCTGCTTCCAAATGCCGACGTTTGAACGGGCGGTTAACAGGGATGTATATTTGGCCCACCTCGAGAGCCTTTGGAGGGGTGCGCGACTTCTATCCCTGCAACTTCATCATAGATCGGTTGTAGCTAAGTCGTCATGTGTCCTTCGAAACCATTCTTGGAGAGGCATGCAAAACGTCGTTCAGGAGTACGCTCTATCTAACCTGTATAGACGACAGACTTGGAGCCTTAGCAGAAGGTCTCGGATCGATCCAGATCAACGAGGCTAGTGTCCCCTATGGCTACGGCTGCGAGTGCATAATCAATGCGACGGACTGTGGTTATTGTCTGTCATGTTTCCATGTGTGTCAGAAGCCTTAAGCACATCACGCTTGACACCAAGAAAGCCCGATCCCGTTGAGAAATAGCTCTCATGTCTCTCCAGGGCTAACGGTGTGACAGGCCCTGATAAGGTCGTGGGTTGCAACTTGGGGCTGCTTGGTTCAGCCTTCAACAACGGTTTTCTACTCTGTCCTTCATTGAGGTCGAATACCTCATATTGGTACGTTTTCAGCCGCTTCTGTGCTCCTCCGATTTGCTTGTGCCGCGACTGAGAACCGAGCTGCGCTTGTCTGCGACCTATGCCAGGTGATATAGTCAGAGCATTGCCGTGCTGAGGCGTGGGAAACTTTGCTGGATGGAAACACGGAAGCATCGGTAGCTCAGAATGCTGTCTATCGTGCTTACACTCATCTGCCGATGGTGGTCGTAGGCTGTGTGAATGAAAAGTGCCAGGCTTTTTACCCAGGGAGGTGGCTGCACTTTGTGGAGCAAGGTCAGGCGATGAAACTAAACCAGAGTATGGCGATGGCATTCTTTGCTGAATCATTAAGATAGTATTGCGTATCAGGCCTCTGAAAGTCTGTTGGTGATAAGATGTCGTGATGATGTGTTGAGTTCCGCTACCAAAATCGCAAGAAGACAGAACGGAACAGTGACCGAACAAGCCAAAATCGTTGAATATATCTCAGGTTTCGCACTGACGTAGCATGAAAAACACGAGAGGGCAAGACACGAAACACCTGGGAGAAGAGGGCTTTTCCATGGAGGTGGGGTAGCTCCGCGGGAGTTGTCGAGGATCCTGTGGTTATTGCACTTGGCTTCCGTGATGGATCCGAGACGCAGTGTTTGAAACATCGGCAACGCATCTCACGGCAGCACCGCCGTCAAGCGGAACTCGACGGGATGAGCCACACGAACGAGAAAGCACGGATCTATCAAACCTATCAAACTTTCAACAACTTTCGAAGAGTCCGGATATCCGAACCTGCCTGAACAGGTCGACGGCATCCTCATAAGCTGGTATGCATGTACGGGAAGGACGAAAACTTCGAAGAAGCGACTAGACCAGCCAGGCAGCCTTCGAAGCTCATGTCACGCGAGTGTCCAGATCTTGCGGACAACTTGAACAAGCAGAGCTGCGAATTTCTCTTTCGTGGCTGTTTTCAAAAGAACCAACGTCCTAATGATGCTCCTGCATATCTGGCTTTTTTTTTTTTTTTTGATACATTCCTCATTCTTCGCATTGGGACTGTCACTTCGGCAGGTTCAATCACAGAATTGGCCACGCGGTCTCGCAAATCAACGTTCTTCCTTCCACACTCGAAAGAAACTGCTCGGGTTCGTGCGCTCTAGGCGTGCAGTTCGTCCCACACTCCCAATTTGAGATATCGCTTCCGACATGGAACACGTCTTGGGTAAGTTGTCTGACCTTGAGAGGCGTCTTGGTCACCGCGTGACTGCTAGCGTCGTCAAGGTCACCTGCTTCAGTAGGCATATCGACTTCAAAGGTGGAGCAGACTTCAGTGGGAGATCATGGTGGCGGGAGGAAGCAAGGAGGATGTAACATCAGATCAGGTGCCGTAGTTTCACGTGGACGCTTTCCAAGAATGGCAACAGGTAAGATGATTTGATTGTAGGTGAGTAGTAGGAATGGCTGGTCGAATATAGTCCAGTCTCTCCTCTGCGTCCAAGCCTTGTTGAGGTCTGGCGCATGAATCAAGACAGCCTTCCTGTCCAATCTCCAAGGCACCTCTTGCACCATGGGTATCGTCATTATGCCAAAGAATTAGATACAGCAGAAAACCCCTCAACGAAATCGAGAAACCCTCCCACCCGGACTTTGTATCGAGAATGAGCAGCCCTGGCTGGTAGGAGACGTAAAAATAAGATGTGAGTAGAAGACGAGACACAATCAAAACCATTCAGCGCACACTTCGAAGCTACGCACTACACTCTCGTCACTTAGAAACCTGATCATGAGTACATGCCCAGTCCAAGATCCCGATAATAAAAAGTCGCAGATCTTCCTGTGGACCTGTTGTTATTTGCTGGTGATCAGCCGCAGACACACTGGGGTCGGCTCTTGTCTTTTCCACATCATATTCTCCGCTTGCATCGACTCGCATAAAAACAGACAGGTACTGTACTCTCGCCGAACTTTGATCTGAGGGATCATCACGGCCCGACTCTCCCGCTGCTCAGGAGATCAGCAAGCGGTAGCTTAATCTTAGGGCGACATGTCAGTCTTGAACAAGGTTCAAATCCGTGGTTCGAATATGCATCTGCTATTCGCGGTACTGTACGGAGGCATAGTCTCTACATGTCCAACGACTTCATGCGAGAGATATTGACAACAAAAGAAGAAAGTCTAGAGGCTCACGCCAAAGTGGCTTACGCTAGAAAGCCGATCCCCGAGTTCCAACGGTTGACATCCATGTTTGACCGTTTCGACGTCAGTTTTGAGGCCCCGCTTCTCCGCGGGTCTTTCAAAACAAGGTGAAGGAGCTCGATCATAGCTCTTTCTGACTTTGACACTTCCCGATGGATAACGTAATTTCAAATTCAATCAGAGCTCCGGTGTTCACATAAGCCCAGCTGCCCAGCTCCCAGCGCGCGGTTCCATAGTTCAACCATCAGAATGCCTCCAATACCATACCGTACTTACGTCCGAGGTCATCCCGGCTCCTCTCAGAAGGAAATTGACAACGAGCCTGACTGGAGCTCAGCCAAGCATCATATTGGCTATCGTGATCGATTTGACCGTGTCCCTGGATTGGTACAAAGCGGCGATGATTCTGATAGCGAAGACAGTCAGGATTCTTTCCTCAAGGAGGCTGCAGAAGAGTCCGACGAGCTGCAAAAGGATTTGAAGCAACATAAATTGGTCAACTTTCGCGAAGCCAAGGAGAAGCAAGAGGCATGTGCACATGTCATCAACACACCAGCTAGACTGGCACTAACGCAATACAGGACTATTACCTCGAAGAACCGGAAGATCATCCCAATGGCTGGCGTTACAGACTCAACGAGTCCGAAGATTTCATCAAGAATCAAGAACCTTGTCCCGCCAATCTAAAACGCCATAAGCAGAAGGAAGAGAAAGAGAAGGAAGAAAAGGAGAAAAAAGAGCAAGAGGAGAAGCAAGAACAAGAGCATGAATGGAAGGATGGCAACCTCAATCGTCAGAGACACAATGATGCTTATGCTTCAAGCGGTGGACAAGATGACTCGAAGGCAACCAACCAGGATGGCGACAAGCAGGACGGCAAGAATGACCAAAAGGACCTTAAGGATGGATCTCAAGCCGATCAAGCAGATTCCGAGGAGCAGAAAGATTCCAAACCGAAATCCGGATACGAAAAACTACGAGAAAAGTACAGCGTGCAGGAAATTGCACTGCTGAGGAGTCTGCAAGCAGAGAAGAAGATTGTCGAGAACCTCAAACAAAGCGACGGGAAGATGAAATCTCCTTGGGCACACCTCAAGCCTTCTGACGTGATTGATGATGCCGACCGCGCCAGCCCGGACAACTGGATCCCGAGAGACTCGAATATGATCCGTCTGACGGGCAAGCACCCTTTGAATGCCGAATATCCGCTATCAGACCTCTTTGAGACAGGTCTGATCACCCCAAATCGCTTGCACTGTGTGCGAAACCATGGACCCGTACCACATCTACTGTGGGAAACGCACGAGCTGGACATCGAGAACGGAAAGTGTAAGTTTAGCATGGACGACCTTAAGAACAGGTTCGAAAGCGTCAACATCGCAGTCGCACTGGCTTGTGACGGTAACAGACGCAAAGAACTCAACATGACCCAGAGATCAAAAGTTTTAACTGGGGCGCCGGTGCTATCAGTAACGCATTCTGGAAGGGTGCTTTTTTGTCCGATGTCTTGAAAGCGGCTGGAATTGATTACCCTACCAATGGATCTGGAGTCAGAAGATGGGTCAATTTTGCAGGTTCTGATGAGCCATCAGAGGGTACTTACGAGACATGCATCCCGTATGAGTATGCTATGGATCCGGTCAATGATGTCCTGCTGGCTTATGAGATGAATGATGTCAAATTACCTCCTGACCATGGGTATCCTCTACGAGTCATTATTCCTGGATATGTTGGTGGAAGGCAAGTCAAATGGCTGAAAAAAATTTGGATTAGTGAGAAGGAGAACGACAGTCACTATCATATTTGGGACAATCGCGTGCTGGTTCGGAGTATCCCGATCATAGTTTAGCAGCGCCTTGTGCTAACAAATTCTTCCTAGCCTGCTTTCGTTACTGAGAAGGACGGTGAGTTTTCGGAAACCCTCTTCCGCCACCCGGACACGGCTTGCAACGAACAAAATTTGAATTCGGTCATCGCTAATCCTGGACACGGTGAGCGCATCGGGGTGTCTGATGTCAAGAAGGGCCACACGTATCGCATTGCTGGCTATGCTTATGATGGAGGTGGTCATGAGGTGCAGCGAGTCGAAGTCAGTCTCGACAATGGTGAGACATGGTTGTACTGTATCAGACAATTCCCAGAGGCTCCAATCAGACATGGTCAAAAGTATTGGACCTGGATTCACTGGTACATCGACATCGAACAGGCGCACTTGCTCCGAGCTCCGAGCATTATTGTGCGATGCTTCAACGTCTTCAAGAACACCCAGCCAGAGGTATGTGTACACCGAGAAGTTTTACTTTCGTGCGTTTTGACTAACCCATTTTCCCAGTTCGGCTCATGGAACGTCATGGGCATGATGAACAATGGCTGGTACAAGGTCAAACCCGAAATCACTGAAAGCAAGGATGGTAACGTTGAGGTCCTCTTCTGCCACCCTGTCGAGCCAGGCACTGGTACCGGTGGATGGGTAGAGCCTAGCGCAGACGAGAAGATTGCCAGCGCAAAGCATAGTTCCAATACACCGCAGAAACAATTCACCAGAGAGGAAATCGAGAAGCACGATAAGGAAGACGATTGCTGGATTGTGGTCGATGGCAATGTCTACGATGCGACTTCTGTGCTTGACTGGCACCCCGGTGGCAAGGCAACCATTATGAACCATGGTGGCAAGCTCTCTCAAGAGACTTCGGAGAGCTTCGAATCCATCCACGATGGCTACGCTTACAAGAAGCTCGCTGGTATGCTCTCTTTCTTTTTCAAGCTAAGAATTACCAGTTCGCTGACGTGATGCGCAGAATGTATTCTCGGTACAGTAACAGACAAGGCTAAAGCACATATGAAGAAAGAAGCGGAAGCGGCAGCGAAGGCTAAGGCAGAAGCTTCGAACAAGAAGACTAATGTTGTACTCTCCATGCAGCAGTACGTCTACTTTCATCAAGATCTTCCGTTAGCACATCGACGCTAACCTCAACTTACAGATGGTACCCCGTGACCCTGCAGAAGAAGAAGAACAACTCCGAAGACACCCGCCAGTACACTTTCAGCCTCGGCGACAAATCCAAAAAGCTCGGTCTTGGTACTTGCCAACACTTGCAGATGGGATTCCACATGGCCGATAAGATGCTCGTCCGCTCATACACACCCACTGCGCCTATCGTTGGAGCAGACACTGAGGACGGCACTTTCGACCTTGTCGTCAAGACCTATTTCCCGACTGACGACCAGCCTGGTGGTGCCCTCAGCAACATTCTCGACTGCATGAAAGAAGGCGAGGAGGTCGAGATCCGCGGTCCTACCGGCGACATCAAATATCTCGGGGATGGCAAATTCGAGATCTTCGACGAGGAGCAACAGTTCGAGAACATCACGCTTATCCTTGGTGGTTCTGGTATCACACCTGGGTATCAACTGATCGCCAGGATCATGGCTACCGACAGCGACAAGACGAAAATCAAGGTCGTGGACGCTAACAAAGACGAGTCCGCCATCTTGCTGCGTGAAGACCTGAACAAGTTCGCCAAAGACCACAAGGATAGCTTCGAGATCCAACACATCCTGAGTCACCCTTCTGATGACTGGAAAGGTGAGAAGGGTCATGTCGATGCAGACAAGATCAAGAAGTACAGTTATGGTCCTGAGAAGGAGAGTGGCAAGAAGAGTGTTGTATTCGTGTGTGGACCTCCGGCTATGATACAGAAGGCTGCTATGCCTGCGCTGCGCGATTGGGTAAGTTCATGTTGATTTTCCTCTTTGAAAGGGTTTCGTTAACACTTGATAGGGATATGAGGAAGGTAAAGACATGTTTGGCTTCTAGAACAGCCCTTTAATACAGCTTGAGCAATTACAAATATCTTTTGGTGGTTTCACCAGACTATCTAGTCGTAAGAAGAGTTCTGTATGCCAGAGCTACAGATAATTTCTTGTCTGCCTCGCTATGACTCCAGCAGAGTCTCGAATCCTCTTCGCCGCCTGCCGTGCTTGGAGTAATATCTCTTGTTCATCAGCACAGACAGGCTTCTGATTCTGAACAAGGACTCGGCCATTTACTACCACCTTCTCGACATCTGAACCAGTGCACGGATGCACTACAGTAGTGATCGCATCGACACCACCATGAAGTATCTGTTCTTGATCAAAAGGAGCACAATGCAATCCCCGCCACGCAATACCACAAAACCTGCAAGTTTTCCGACCTCCAGGCTACCGATCTTGTCTTCCAAGCCGAGAGCTCTAGGACCGTCGATCGTCGTCATCTCCAAGGTCTTGTCGGCACTCATTACGGCAGCATCTCTCCTGACTCCTTTCTAGATTAAACCCGCTAATCGCATCTCCTGAAACATATCGTAGGTATTGTTGCAAGGAGCACCGTCAGTTCCCAGGGACACGTTGACGTTTCCGTCCATAAGTTCGGGGATGGGAGCGATTCCTGAAGCCAGCTTACAGTTACTTGCTGGATTGTGAGCCACAGCGACGCCACGTTTGCTGAGCAGGTGCACGTCTTTCTCAAGCTTGAGATTGACCATATGCGCCAAAACTGTTTTACCACCGTTCCTGACCAGATTATTGTCCTTGCAGAACTCTGCATGAGTGCAGTCATAGCAGCCTGCGAAGATCTGGAGGTCCTTTGGAGTTTCTGCACAATGCATGGTAAGACCCAAACCGTTGCTCTCGCATGCGTCTCTAATAGCTCTGTGTAAAGCAGCTGGCGAACTTCTATGCGTTCTTGCCGCCATCCATACGTGCAATCGGCCATCACATGAGCCATGATGAGCATCGTGCGCTTCTAGGGCGGATGCAATGGATATGCTCGAGATATTTCGGTCCCTTGCGTCAATGATTCCGGTAGCCTTGTTGGCCTCTTCGACCTTCACCAGTTTGCCCTGTAAGCATTCAGCAATCAGTGTTGACTTTGCAAGCCTCGAATCAAACAACAAGACAAGCTCGTATGCTCATTTCACCCACGGCAGCCGCCACGTTCTCAAAGCCAGTTCGATGTGTCAACATGGCTTCCAGGAAGCATGTGGTCCCGCTTTCCAACATTTCAGCAATTGTCAATCTCGCTCCGATGTATCCATCTACCAGGCCAAGATTCGCGTCCAGAGGCCAAATTGCATGACATAGCTAGGAATGCAAAGGAAGGTCTTCTGCAAGACCACGAAGCAGGGATTCCGCGAGATGCGCATGTATGTTGATTAGTCCTGGTAGAATAATTCGACCAGAGCAATCGATATGTTTCGTGTCGTCAGACACGAGAAGGTCGTGCAATAGGTAAGCTGTCTTGCCGATTGCCGCGATCTCGTTGCCTCTGATTAGTAGGCGCTATCAAGTATGATGCGTCGCTCTTTGTCAACAGTAATGATGGTGACATGAATGAGAAGACTTGAGGTTGAGGCCATGTTGCTTGAAGATTAGGAAGAAGGCAAATGGCTGCTTCTCGAAGGTGTTGCGCAGATTGAAGGTATGCTGCTCCAGCCTTGAGCTTTACGAAGAAAAGATCGGATTGTCATCTGCCCCAGGAGTAGCTAGTAAGCTGCTTGTTGACGGTTCTGAACTATCGGACATGACCGAGAGCATCGAGGGTGACATGATTTGTTGTACGACAGTCCCGCTTTATCTCAGGCGCACAGATTATTGATAGCGACCATCACACATCATCCGTTATCGAATCGTACATCTCAAAGATACACCAAATCAGAAGGCTACAAGTCGTCTTCAGACCATTCATAACTAGTGTGCCCGGAAGATCGAATCGATTGTCTCCCCAAGTCATTAAACAGATACACGATGGAGACAACCACAACTACCGTCATTTCTGAGAAGGCGAATAACCAGATTGCGACACAAGGAGAGGTGACAGAAACTTCTCCAGGGTCTGTGACAGACTACCGCGCGAAACTCAACTTCAGACAAAACTACCGACGATTGGCAAGTTATGTCTCCAGCAAAGAAGGATGGCTTGGGGACTACGACTACCTTTACCTCATCACCCCTAATATTTCACCTGTCAACAGAAAATCCAGGAATTATGCGATGCCGTTCTATGGTCTTAACAATAAAGTGCCCATCTTTCTTACTCTTATCCTGGGCTTCCAGTATGCACTCACCATGTTCGGGTCAATCGGTAGAGCTAAAGTGAAGTCTACAGGCGTGATGAAGTGAGCCAGAAGAGTTCTTATATTCGAAAGGCAGATGAAGCTAACTTAAGTTGACTCCCATAGTCCTAGGGCGGGCTTTTACAGATCATTTGAGAAGACTGACGTGATCATTCTGTTCGTTGTTGCAAATCAGATGGTTGGTAGGAGAATTTCTTACGTAGAAATCCGAACGAAAAATTCCAGATGGTGCATAATGGTAATCTCTATCATCCGTATCATCTTTTTCTCTGGCACGCATCACACACGTCTGCTCATATGTAGTTTAGCAGAGTCTCTATCATCTCTTGTAGCGGACCAAAGAAACAGATGCGACGAAACAGCTGAACCTACACTAAGCAAAAAGGCTCACAGTCCAAAGGTTGGTCTAGGAGCAGATATAGCATTTCTATAAACATTGTTATAGACAACTTCCGTTAGGAGCTAATTAGGCACTACCGATGCGGCTTCTACGTGTTGGTTTTAACGTGGTGGACATGTTATAATGGCTGCCTCTGCGTATAAAAGTGTTATGGCCAACTATTCTGGGGAGAATAACTAGTCACGGGATTTGTACTCGTGAAGAGGAGTGTCAAGCAAGTGAAGCAAGTAGTGTGATGTGTAGTGTAAACCAAAGGGACTGTTGGAATAACTAATTGAGTTGAACGCAGGACCTCCTACTGAGTTCCTGCCTACCTATATACTTGATAGATAATGAGTGTATGCATGTTGCTCTGCGTGCTCTGTCGTGCTTTGTAGAGCAGAGCAGGGGAGCAGAGCAGAGCAGATGGCGTGTTTATGCAGAGTGCTCTGTTTTGCCAAGGTGCGGAGAACAACAGAGCAGGCTGTGTGACCCTGTCTCCACAGAGTCTGCGCAATATTCCCTCACGCCACGCTGATGACTCCTGTCATGTTTTCCTATCTTCGTGCACGGATTACTCGGCAATCTCTGCCCTGAATGCTGCTAGTCCATACTCAGAGTGGCCACGTTATAAAACAAAGGTTGGTTTTCGTGTCTCAAGGGATCGGCGCGATCCTCTTTGGTACACAGTCATGATCCAAGAATACTCACTCGCGTTTGACAGCGTCTACTGCACCAATCTGACCCGACCGTCTGCCCTTCATCTCTTTGCCATCTTTTCGCACCAAGTCGAGGCCCGGCGCACTGGATAGAGCCAGGGTTGTACTTCCCGGCCACAAGTGGTGACAGAACACCTAGAAGTACAAGCTACACTGCGTTCCCAGATTTGGAGATCCGATTTTGTGCTGTCAATTATTGCGCTACTGCATGATAGGAATGTTGCTAACGTAGCGTAAAGGCTTGCTCAATGTGCATCTTTCCATAGTCAAAGGACTGTATCAGAGCCAAAACAAGATTGGCAGCGTCCTTACTCATCTTGTGATTCTCATCGTCCATGCACTAGTCATTTGGGCGAGCAATTCTGACCAGAAAAGACGTGGGCTCGACGGGGTCGAGATTATGAAGAGCATCAAGATATGTGTGCCTGTAAGCTTGTTGGTTGACAGGAATGTCAGAGGTCTCGATCGTATAATCGTAAATTTGCGGCGTGAACGTGCCAAAGGTTGTGCAGTATGTTGTAACAAAACCGCACCCGACAACAGACACTCTCACGAGGCGATAAGAGCAAGTCAAGGAACGGGATCCGTGCTCAAGCCCATAATATGCACTGGCACAACGAGCTTTCTCTTTCTTTGTTTTTCTTTACCACAGCTCAGGAGTCGTCCGACCTTGGCCTGTAAGTTGAATGAGTGAGACCTCAAGTGTTACAAACCACGATTAGATTCAGGTGGTTGGAAGGCTTGTGAAACAGCGATACGACGGTACGGATGGTTGCGTGCGCCTGATGATCAGGGTTTGGTATTGGCTTAGGTATCTTATTTGTATACAATAGGTTTGTGTCCATTTGACTCTTCATGACTCCTTGTTAGCTGCAGCTTCTGGAACTCAACTTTTGAGCGTCTTCCATTAGACTCTGGGGTGTAGATAAAACTCACAGCGTGATATACTCTATTACATTAAAGTAGCTTGACAATGTGGGCTTAAGTACGAACTCATCACCAGCTCAATCTTTCGGATTCCCAACCTACAATCGAGAAAGTGCTTTCGAGATAGTTGTGGGAATAGTTGAGGTCTGGGCACTGAAAAATGACGCACTCCGTGGCTTGGGATGTAGGAACAGTAGTTTAGTGAAGAACGATTCGTGACCATAAGATTCGTGCTCGTTGGATGATTTTAGCAATTTCCACGGTCCTAGATCTCCCTGGAAACCAAATGCTACGGTAAATGATCTCATATCGAAGCATCATTATGAGTGACGAGATATTAGTTTCAGCGCCGAGCTTCGCAAACTCCATAAATATTGAGGAAGCTGGTCACAGATTGCTGGACACCATGGAGACGCACGCGCCACTCAAACTGAACAACTTGCCGCTCGAAGTCATGCTTGGGAGGCTGCCCACCTATCATACTCATTACCTTATTATAGAATGATTTAGTAGCAGAGCATAGTCTCATAGAGAAAGAATAGAACTATTGTTTGATCCGGACTCATTCTTGGAGGCAGATCTTCCTTGTTCAAGGTAGAACCACATAAGATACTAAGACCTTACAACCTGAATGATCCCAACAACGGATTGTACAAAACCAAAGGTCACAGCCAGGATGACGCCCAAAACGCCGATCCAAAAAGTCGTCCTTCTACTCGAGTTCCGCGTGTCGTGCCACCACTGAGAAAGTGTGTTCGGCTCGGTCTGATCGAATATGTTTTTTGCCATCGACAAGCGCTGACCCCAATGCTCATACCAGTTACTTTCACGAGCGTTGAGATTTGGTGGCTGGTTTCCGGCTGTAACGTCTAGAAATCCTGTACTCCTATGAGTGCTCTGTCGTCCTCGAAGAATAACACAGTAGTGATGCCAAACCTTTGTTCTTCTTTGCTCGTCTACGCTCTCTATCAATCCAACGCTGGCTTGCACGATTGTACTTCGGGAGCAGAACAGCCAGACTCTGCAAGGTCCCCTCCAAGAACTGGGATGGGAACGCGCTCCCGACATCGGAGCAGTGTAAGCAATCCAGGATCCGGCATGATGATAGTTTCGCATTTCGACTGTGCCGCTTGTTTCGTCTATGACAAGATGATCTTGCAGTCGCTCAGTCCAGATGATCTTGAAATCACCCATATGATGTAGATTTGCTGCGTGAAAGTTGTAGGGCCAACACGACGACTCAGTATCAGGTGCTTTGTCTTGAGGGAAGGTTTGCGAAAGTAGCTCCCTCAAAGACATATCTAGCTGCCATGTATTGTTCTCTTTCTCTCCATAATTCGGTAGAAAACTTCTTTTGACGTCGACCATAATCCACAGTAGGATGGCGAAATCAAGAACATCGTAAGCTGCAATCTTGCGATCACCTAAAAGTTGTGCATACCACTTCTCCCGAGTAGGTGGTCCGACGGTAGCAAAGTGTTCGAATATATTCTGTCGCTTAGTATCTAGGCACTTTGCAAGATACTTTACCAAATCCAGTAGCTCATGCAACTCTGAGATGGGGAGGTCGTCGAGATCAGGATCTGAACAGCAGTTCTGGAAAAATCTGAAGCTCAACCGTGAGAAACAATATTGACCTATACATCGATGCCATGCTTGAAAAAGACCAAAAGAGACTTATAGGCATTTGCGGTACAGCACTCGACAGCATCCCTTCCACAGGTGGCTCTGACGAACAGCGGCAAGCCACCCTCGGTGGCCTGGTCAAGGTAGCCGGAGCTATCTACGGCCTAACTGTAGACCATCTCTTCCGTCCGACATCAAATAGAGCAAGCGTTGGAGGAAGACAAGATCGACCCGGACTCCGACTCAGAAATGGATTTCCATTGCAATAGAGAAGGCTACACGCTGACTGGGATTACTGGAGATGGGGACATGCTACGCCAACACGTTGATATGCTGACAAAAATTTTATGCGAGAAGACCGACTTGTCTTCTCCGACCTCCGACTGGACGCTGGTGAAAAACGCAAATTTCTACAATGCTATCAACATGATTACGATACCTACAGGCGTTACCTCAGAGATGAATACTGTATTCGTCACAAGGCCCAATCAGCGCTGGAAGACAAAGATGAGGGTTTTATCACCACTCGTCGTGGAACTGTGACTGGATTTGGTCAGGGTGATGTTGAGATACGTTTGCCAGGACTTAGCTGTCCGCTTTGGGCTGTTCAAGCACAAAGCACAGGTCTCAGTAAGTTGACGCTCAATGCAACCCTCCTCATAAGAAGCTAATAACCCTTCGAAGAAAAGGGAGATTCTGGGGCCTGGGTAACAAACGTCAGAAGCGAGCTTTACGGAATGCTTGTCGGAGGACTTCCTAGTCTCCAGCTCGGACTTCTCGTCCCTGCGTCACACATCTTTAAGGAGATGGTAGGCCAAGGTCTAGAGCAACCATTTCCGCCATCTCTATTGGAGATAGCGATCCACGCCACTGAAGTGGGGATACTTTCCTACTCTCCACGAGACCTCTTTGGCCTCTCACGAACAAGCAGTTGATCACGAGTCTGAAGTCGGGCATATCTCATTAGGCTATCTACGAGTCAAATATGGGTCCGAAGACAGGCACATTTCTGCGCTCAAGATCTCCCCTGACTTCCTTCATCAGCCCAGGATTAGATACCACAAACACAGCCTCAGACTGGTGTTCGCGATGAATCGCGTAGATCGTGGCGGGTATATCCGCCGATGTAATATTGTGACGACTTTGGTTGTGAATAATAACGTGGTCTCGATAGGCTTCCAGCTCTTGTAGCTGCTCATCGTCAAGCTGTCCGCGTGGTCTTGAGGTCATCCAGAACACCACTACTTCACTGACGCCACGAGCTAAGACTGCGGATAGAACTGGGACGATACCAGATCCTGTGGCTACGAAAAGAACTTTCCGAAACAGGCCAGAGGAATACGTAGCGCCGTATGTCGGTCGGCCCTTAACCCAGATTCTCTTAGGCGGATTACCGATCAAGCCTCGAGTCCAGTCACCCGCTGCAGATATGTACATTGAGTAGCTTGTGCCGTCCTTTCCTGGGATCGTAGCGAAGGCGTGCGTCTCTTTCAGCGGCATGGTCGCTAGTCTTCGCGTTACGCAGGGTGCTTCATTCTTATGGTGCACTGTTAGGCGAACAACATGCTCGGAGAGGATGTTAGCTTCCACCGAAACCAAACGAAGCTGAGTCCATGGGTAGATGAGTAAGGCCGTAGAAACAACTAACAGCCAGAAAGAGGCGTCCATAAGAAGATGCTGGCCAGATATCCTAGCGTTCTCTGCTGATTTTGCAATATTCGCAAGTATGACCTGTAGCCAGAGCGTGCCTACAAACATCCACCCAAGGAGTCTATGGGTCAATTCGAACACGTTGTGGTGTCTGGCTCTGAGCGATGGATGTGCGAAGATCAGGATGGCTATAAGCAGTAGCATTGTGATCCCTGAGACAAAGCTAAGTGCTGGTTGAGTACGAGACGCCCTTGGAGATGCCAAGAGGCAGAGACATGTGGACACTAGATACCAGATAGCACCAGAGATAGCGCAGCCGGAGTGAACGCCACCGTGGCAATAGATTCGAGCCGCTGACGTTCTTATTCTCGACGGAGTACGGTGCGGCAGGCTACAGGCGATTCTAACGAGCATGTTGATGACATGTTCATTGCGAATCGCGATACAAGCGCAGAAGTTCGCACTGAGTGCCGTCGTCACTTTCCCTCGCAAGCGTTCCAGGCTCGTCAAGTCTTAACCGACAAACATCCATCCTGCGATAGTGATGTTTGCAAGTATGCAGAGGCATGAGAGTACGTGATAGGTGGACTGGAGAGAGGAATGTCGGTTGTTGTTCGTTGTCGATCCATATTTGGCTACGAGCGCCTTCAATTCCTCGGAAGTTTTGAAGCTCGATTCGGGAAAAGACTGAAACTCACTTTTCGAGAGAGACATTCTGATCGAGTACTCGGCTGTGAATTTTGAATCTTGAGTGCCTTACATAGATCTGATGCCGAGGCACGAGAATTTATGTGATAGCAATTGTTGGCCTGCTTTTGTGTTGTGGCTCCATGAATACATCCGATGCCGGTGTCGGATTGAATTCTTGACCCAGTAGTGATCTCGAGCAAAAGCCCATCCTTGAGCTTGAAGGACTCTTGTAAATTAAATCAGTGGGTGGCGTTACCGAAACAATGTAGTGGGTGAGGCGTTATAAAACAGAGAGCCACTACGATCAGACAGCGTAAACCTCCACTGACTCACTCTAACTTGGATGCCTCGGTATCGATGAAGTACACAAGGTAGGTGAGAAAACACAACGTAGATTTCATTGTGATCCAGTCCTTGTCAGACAGTGGTTGTTGGCAGCAGTGCTTATGCTGGATACTAGTCACGCAACGAGCACCTCGTTTCCGCTTTTGTTCAGGCCGAGAACATCATCCCGTAGTACACGTCAAAGGCCTTCTTTGTTCCTTCCTCCCGGGTCCACGAATCAAGAATGCAGTTTGTCTGCCGTCATCCATCAAAGGTGACCTATCAAGAAGTTTGGTCTTGACACAATCTAGTAAGAGCGCCATCGGAAGGAAATTTTCGAGTGACAGTCGAGCATGTTCACTCCCTTAGTCTCGAGATGTTATAAGCACGACACTTCCAGGAGGATTTACTACGTAACAGACTAGCTTCGAAGAGAGCCTCCTGGTGAAAGAGTCGGCAGGTACCACGACCCAAAGCCACTGCGCAACGCTACAGCTAGCATCTGCCAGCTTCATCAACGGATAGCATCGCCATGTGACCTCCACCCATCAGCGTTTGTCAATCTCTCAGGTGTAGACATGCTCTGTACAAGCCCCTTCTAGAGTTGCACTCTGCTGATAACAACAGTGTGAAAGCAGATCTGGAAGCGAACTTATCATACTTTGAAGGGAGGTAAAGCAATTTTCTAGCAGTATCATTGCCACGAAACTTAGATATATGCTGTAGAAGGCGTACGTGACAGGGATCTACGAAGTCATCGTTCTGGAGATGGTATTCAAAAATCTTCCATATCTGTGGAGCTGCCACAGTGACGATGATTCTTTGTATGAAATTGTACTATGCATGGCCTCGACATATGACGCACATGACGTTAGACCACTCTTTCCAGCTATGTATCCAACACAGACGAACTCCTAAGATTGAGAAATCGTCCTGGCAAGCCACTTCAATGGGGTTGTAGATGACGTTCATGCGGACAAAGCCATGAATCGACTCTACATGGTTGAGTTTTCTTCAGCTTGCCCTCCGGCTCAAGTAGTAGAGTGTACAGGGTCACGACCTACTAGGGCCCTTGAAGCTCATACACAGAATTTGAGCATTTTTCAAACACTGGTGTGTCTGGTTTGTCTAGAGGCGGGGGCGGAGGGCCAATCATTTGCAGACTTCCAGGGGAACATGGTGATATGCATGGACTCTGCATTGATGCTTGATCCAGTGCTCGACCCGGAGCTTGACCCGAAGCTTGATGTACATTCTGACCTAGAGCTTGACCTGTGTTAGACCCCGAAGATCGTTGCCAAACCGTATCTGGAGTCGTGCTTGAAGTCCTGCATGACGATGACGACAGTGCGGGTGCTTCGGCTGTCTTATCACAGCTTCGATTCCAGTACCTTGGACGGACAAAGAGAAGGATCACTGCCAGGATGACACAGCATACCACAACAACTCCAAGAACTACTCCAGCTATAGCGGCAGAGGGTAACTCGTTCTTAGATGTGAGGGACTCCTTCGTGTGTGTCGATATGAGGCTGGGAGCGAGTGCTGACCCGGTGGACTCAGCTGGCACGTTGGACTGCAATGACGACGACGCCTCAGATGGAAACCCTTCTCCTGGCTGAAGCATGATCTGTGCGCTCAAAGCTAGCTCTCTCTGTTTCTGCAAGGATGTGGACGAGTTCTTGGAGTGTAAGATCAGTCATGCTGAGCAAAGATGGTTACATTTACTCACTGGATTGATCGTACCGACCATTCCCCAGTCGAGACACGAGCCGGGAGCAGAACAGTAGTAGAATATTGGGTTCGTATCATTGATCGTGAGGTCCCACGTAGGAGGCTGTGGCGCTCTGTCAACCGAGTCGAAGTCAGCGCCTACGGCGGTGCATTACTGCGTACATTACTCAAGACATCCGAAACAGGAAAGAGGCCCGAGAAGAAGCCTGTCCTTCCGCCTAGCATCGTTTCGAAGGGAATGCATGGATACCCGTATTCTGCCCTGACAACGGAATGATTTAGAGAGAAGAATTCAAACCTTACTGAATCTCCGACCGAAGCAAAGAGAGTCTCAGGATCGAATCGATGTGCGCCCTTTCCCACTGTAACTGTGTGTACTCGAGGCGTACCCGACGTCTCCAGAGTAGAGTTCTCCAAAGTCCGACTCGCTGACATATCTTGGGCGTTGATAGTCCTCACTGAAGTACAAAGGTAACGCGACACAGATCAATGGTACTGAGACCAACAAAGCTCTATATGTAATGTTCCAGATACTCTAGTCTGGACGAACGACGCTGCAGACCATATAGTCGAGCCTCTCAGTTCCGTTGCTCCGCTTTTCCCGACAATCTTGACATCTCCGATGCATACACGCATTAGTTAGCTGTCTGCTAGTTCTGTCGAATTGGACTTTTCGAGAACCAGACGGCTTTGCAGCGGAGAGATTCGTGTGTTGATCGATATCTTTCCGAGAATGAGCAGTAGTCAAGAACCCTTGTCTGTTATGTGTTATGTTCTCGACGTAATTTATGCGGAATCCTTGCACAGTCTATATGCTCGCTCAACGTTTCACGAAAGGTTCACCAAGAGAGCGTGGCCAGACCTTACAGTGACTAAAATCCAATGCACCTCTGGAGCTTGAGACTTTTCACTCTTGCGATCGTGGGAAAACTCATGCTCCTGAACGATACAGCGTGTGATCGTAGATTCTCATGTGCTGAATTGGCGTACAAGATTAAGCTATCTATGTCACAGCATTCCTAGACAGACATGTTCGGACGCAAACACAAGCAAACAGTGAGTATCAAGAGGCTTCCTTCCTTCACCCGAAGACTAGCCACCTGTTGCGTGTCGAGATCTTGTCGCCATTTATTCTGACGTGGTCGTAGGGGAGACCCTGGCGCGACAAAGACTGATGAAGTTCAAGAACAGAAGA
The DNA here is from genome assembly GCA_003992365.1 of Aureobasidium sp. P6. Lineage (NCBI taxonomy): Eukaryota > Fungi > Ascomycota > Dothideomycetes > Dothideales > Saccotheciaceae > Aureobasidium > Aureobasidium sp. P6. Next base: position 27,021 of record RZIQ01000110.1, read on the forward strand.
AACATAGGATATGAGCAAAACGTGAAAGAGCCTTGACTAGCATCTGGAAGACGACGTAGGGAGTATCAGGAGAGCGAAAGCGGCAAAGTACACACTTGAGCAGGTGTACTCTTCCGATGTCAAACCAAGAAGTTCTTGCAAAAAAGGAATACGTGACCAAGCATTGCTCCAATGCACACAAAGCAGCTTTTCCAAGCTCTCAACAGAATGAATACCGTCATCTTAGCCAGATCTAGAGCTAACACCCATAGACTGAACATCCATCTACACAAGTTCAAGCGAGGGGAACCGAACGGATGCAAGTATGGAGTAACGAGATAGTGTAACACCGACCATACCGAGAACAGCAGACTACTGCCCTCTCTTCTACTGGATTTGACCATCGTTGACCTGTGAATCTGATAGACAGCTGATTCCTCTTGCTGCATGAGTAGGTTGGAAATATCATATCAAATAGAGTCAACGAGAATAAAGCATAAGGATGATGGAGGCTGTAAACATTTTGCTTTCCAGTCATCCACACAATAGTTGACGATAACGGCAATTTGATGCACTCTCTAATGCACTTCGAGCTGGCTGCAGTGGCTCGGAGAGACATCCTCATGGGAAAACTTTGTGGCCTTCCTTGTTCCAAGACAAGTCCACGCCCGAATGAACAAGAAAAACCAGGTAGAAAGCTGTGGAAGCTAGATAAATCTTGCGAGTGTATGACTCGGAAGAGACTGGCGTGCAAGTTGACAATTGGCATTCGTAAAAATCACGACGAAACAGACACAAACGACAACATAAAGTGGAAGAAGGGGTCGGAGATGTACACACCGTCGAGGGCATGGATAATGCAATATGGCGATTTTCTGTATCGTCGTGAAAAAGTGTTTGCTTAGATAGATTACCAAATCGCTAGAGTTGAATTACACGCCGAAGCCCACAGAAAGACAAGGGTACAGTACGCGATACGTAAGGGGTTAAAGATGGCACGGAAGAGTTGACGAATCTGTAGATCCACGGTACAGCGCGTAAAGAACACAACGATGTGCCCTCGCAGACAAATTCCGGGCGGAGACTGGTCTATGCTCTTCGATCCAATCAATATTGCTTGAGCATCACGTCTTCGACGCATGTGCCACTTACTTACTTCTCTAGGCAACGCAGAGACCACACCGGGGGACTGGTAAGTTCGTGCTCGACTAATGCAAAGGTCACGGTGGTTTAGTGGGGCCTTGTAGATCGTAGTCGAAAAGAGCAGGTTGTAGTGCTGTGCCCCTTCGCTGATACGCGCGCTTATCTGTCAGCCCCAATCTTAGCGTGACCATCATAGACCGGCTCTTTACACGCAGCAAGCATACAGCGACGGGACTTGATTCGCCCAGGTTGAACAGACCTGCCTGACATCCCGAGCACGAATGTCGCTCGCCCCGTGAGCGAACGATTAATTGGCGTCTCACCATTTTCAGACAAATTAGCCGGTCAGTGGGCCGTCTGCGCGCTTGGCTTGGCGCTCGGATCTCTGGACCGAACTGTGGGTACGACGACTGCCGCCGGCAGACCTCTGACAAGACCGCAGTATTCCTTGTACTCTCCGATGGACTCATGTCGTTAGGGTTCAGGAAGCAAATCTTGTTTTGCCGTTATCTACCTTCGCGTGCTTCAATCATGTGCATCGATGCGAAATCTCCGGTCGTGACCTGTGCCGATTCGCAAACCTCATATCACTCACGGATCGGTCTTGGCGTATTGTGTTCAGCCTGTCTCAACCAACACTGAGCTCTTCTGAGCGCGAGTCCTCTCGCCAAAAGATCTCGAAGGGCATGGCGAGAATAACGAAATATGGCCTTCTTTATACCATGGCGAGCTATGCCCTGTATGACCAAAAGTAGTGAGCTTGATCTTGGATGAGTCATTTGCCCTGATGTCTCCCGTGTCTCTCTGTCTCTCACATCTCGCCTTCGCGCTCTGTCTTCCAATATCCATTTCTCCTTGGAATGTCTGCACTGACTTTGGACGCTTTGCCCCTGCCCAGCGAGCTATGCCGTAGCAGTGTGGCAAGAGCGCAGACACGAAGCTGATCATCGGTCTGATTAATGCTAGATGAGGGAGGCACGCTAAAGACATGATTTTCACTAAACAGGGTCATCCAGAAACTCGGGCCCGACATTGAACTCACATGCTTGTGATTGGTACACCAGCACTGTTCTGTTAGTCTGCTGAGGGCCCGCGTCATATGTCAGTATATTGCGTTCCAGGCAATGCGGCATATCCATTATGGCGATACGGCGTGGAGACATTGAGCCATGGTGTTCGACGGGACACTAACTTCTGCTTGCACCCTGTATCGGGTTTGCCGATGGGCCTACTTGTCTGCTTGCTTGCGCCACTAGATGTGAAGCAGAAGCGGCTCATGGATTTGTCGGATATATAGAGCAGGTAAGTTTCTCCAACGGTGTCCAATGCCGTCCGAAAGCACGTCGAGAATCATCAGAGCATATTACGACCTGATACAGCAGAGCTCGGAGGACCAAAACAGTAGCGATGGTCGGTACTAGTATGACCCCACAACATGTTCTTGTGTAAGATTCATCATTATATTCAGGGTACTGATCGTATGATAGTTGACTTCCCAAATGTTCTCTTGTACGGAAACAACAGTCAAGACACCGTATCCCAGAGCACTCTTCACAACATGTTCCAATCATACAATCAATCCTTCGTCGATTATCAGAGCGACCTAAACTCGTGCTATCAGCATGCCCAACTCGCTATCGAGAACGATCCAGCCGACTCTCGCCTCTACGAAACGCCTCTCTGTTTCACATCGGAGAACACTCGAAACCGTACGACAGGACAAATTGAAGACGAAAGCATTGAGACACGACCCGAGGCTTCTGTTTCGAATTATCGAGCACTAATAGAGGCAATCAACCAACCGGACCATCAAACTCAAGTCCCAATCGAATCAAGGCATGGGAAGAATAATACGACATGCCTACAACCACCCCAACTACCTGAAGCACAGGATGAAATGTCCACAGCAACGAGAAGCAAAGGCTCTGCGGTTGAACTCTTCGAGATCGTTCTCAGAGTGTTTTTTCCCACGAAAGAATTTGGAGGCCGTGACCTACCTGAACTCTCATGCAGCTTCCAAGAAGAATCTGTAGATGTCAGTGTCAAGTTCGCAGTCGAGAGCTCCACAAGCACTAGTTCGGACTACGAACCGTATTCCAGAGACCCAGCCAAGCCGCTGGAAGAGTCCTTGATGATGCTGGCAAACAAGGCATTGAACATTGCAGGGGAGCATGAGTTCCATATTCATACTGATGGAGCTGGTACGCAAATACACATAACACACCGGAGCGATTCATCTTAGCATACCTTTGCAACGAAGGTGCCAAGAAAAGAAAGCAACTTCCGACATCAATCTCGGCATTCCAGCTTGTCAATCACACGCTGCGGTCAATCTGGGATTTGCCCATCGTGCCTTCGCGTCAGCACGTTTCGCTCGAAGACATACGTGTCGATCATTGTTGACGGCGTAGAGGGACGGGAAAATTTTCCTAGAACGTGCAATCAGACTTCGTCTCGACCTTCAGAACACACGAACCGACACAATGTTGAAAGTCAGCCGGATCTCAATCAATGGCAGTCGGAAACGTGAAAGAGGGGGATGGAAGACAGCTTGCAAGGACTGGCGGATGGTCCAATCAAACGTCTGCATGATCCCATGGAGACCACGTCGGACAAGTCTACTTGATGGCTGTCGTCGAGATCCGAGCCGCGAACGCATCAAGCTGAATTTGGTCAGTTTGCATGGTTTGCTCCAAGGTGCGATTTCACGCATGCGTACAAACAAGACAAACAGGACATCTTACAATCCATGGCCAGAAAGCTCTCGAGCAAGCAAGTGGAACGCATACGTGACATCCAGTGATCAGCGTCTGGTGCTGCAGCTCCAGGCGCGCTCTTGCCTAAGCGCCTTTCCATGCGCTGTTGGCGATTGGAGCAGTTGAGGCAGTTACTCGTTCTTTTGTTACACATCAATGTCTGATGAGAGGACGTCAGCCTTGATGTTGTTGTAATTTATGAAGCGCCGTTGTTCTTGGCAGGTATCGAAGAGAGGAATCATGTGAGCTGAACCGTCAGCTTCATGCTCGCTTGACAGATGAAGCGAATGTCGTGCTCTCTATATCTTATCGAACATCGGCTTGGCCATTTGCACGAATCTATGAAGGTATCGCGCCGGACACACTGTCGAAATCTCGACGGTCCTTTCCACCGAGGCCCACTCGGAGTAGTTCCAGCTGGTCGACAGAATATTCTTTGTGACTACCTAAGCCTGCTTTACTTTATGACTGTCTTTGGTTCTACTACCAGAAGCTTTTGGGCCGGGTGTCGGACAGAAAGACATCGTTGCTTGCAGTACAGCTTTTGAGAGACGACAAGAGTTTCCCAAGCACTGAATACAGATCAGGACGTTGACATCTTGGCGTAACACTTGGCTACTCGTCTACAGGACATTATAGCATGGTGACCGATGCGTCTCGTGGGCACGCTCAATTGTGTACATCGCTAGGTGGCAGCTTGTCCTTCTTTCGAGATCATCAGCCCATCGAGATCATCAGCCCGTCGAGCCTGGCAATCTCTTGTGTGTGCGAAGTTTTGATAAAGATCGTCTCCAGCCCTCCCTCAAAAATTGCTTCGCTATGAGACGCTGATGAGACTTTCATACCAGAGCTCTTGCTTGCGTACCCGTTGTGGTATCTCGTGCAAAAGCCTTGGTGTGAGAGTGTCTCTGATGAACAAAATGAAACGCCTGACATCCCATGCGGTATTGTGCATTCCCAAGCTGACTCTTATCACGCCAGTCGCTTTGCCGAAGACTACAGACTCTGGTTTGCTACAGCGGTGACCAGCTGCATAAGCCTGCTGCAATTCTTCGGGCGTCCATCCAAGTTCTCCAGCGAATCCTCCAGGGTTGCAAAGACTGCCCGTTCGCAGACATATGTTCCTCTCGTTTGCGAGTCTCTCGACTTCGTTGTAGGGAAATAAGCTTCCGTCAGCCCTGAGTGCGTTGAAAGCAATGACTTGCCCTTGAGCCTGGCCAGTGCTGAAGTCTGAGTAGAGCCGTATGATCGGCTTGCCATTCGCATGGCGTAGGGCTGAGAGCGCTTCGACCAGGCCTCTAGCTAAGCAGGCGGTATACTTTGCTACTTCGACCATCGGTTTCTCACCATACTTGTCGTGGTGACACTCAATAGCGATCTTGGTTGCGATGATAGAATTTGTAAGCGGGGTTCCATCTTCGAGAGCCTCGTGAAGAGAGCCATTCTTCTTCGCATGCCAGCTCCCGCCAATTGTGGTTACCATATCGACAGTACCTCCGCCGAAGTATCTCCTGCTTAGCAGTAGCTTTCGTAGCTTGGCCGACTGCTTCTGCACAATGAGAGCGCCCAATTGGGGATACCCAAAGATCTTGTAGAAGCTGACTGCGACAAGATCTGGCGATGTGGAAGTCTTGCTTAGATCGAGAGGGCTTGTGCTAGCCAAGGCGGCCGCGTCCAGGAGGGTGTACGTCTCGGACTCGTTGTCTGTGTTTTTTCTAATGAGTCCTGGCCTGATGGACGTTAGTATTCGAGCATGATCAGTCCGCACTTGTCCTCCCTTACCAGTGATTGGGTAGTCGTCTGCCTGTCATGTTCGACTGGCCCGGATAGGCCAAGAGATTGACCCGCTCTGACAGGTGACCGGCACTGGTGGGGTCCAGAATCCACTCGTCAATATCACCATCCTGGATGAAACATCGATGGGCTTTGACCAGCTCTCGTGCTCCCACCAAACTTGTGTGAGAGTCGCGGTGACAGCCATACCAAAGTTCCTTCCCATTTGCTTCCGCGATTACGCGGAAGCAATCAGCGGTGAGCTTTATGGCCGCCGTGGCATTAGCTACGAAAACAACATCCCAATCCTTCGTGCTGGCACCAAAGAACTCCAGTACTCGCTTCCGGACTGATTGAATATCGTTTGCGATAGCTTGAGCCGGTCCGGAGTTAGAGTGTGGATTTGCGTATCGTCTGTGCCTGAGGTCTTCATGCACGCGCTCGATCAACTCTTGGGAGTATGGCTAACAGTAGTCAGGATGGTGGCTGGACGTCTGGATTGGATGGCCATTGAGAAATTATGCTTTCTTACCGGTGTTCCAGCACTGTCGAGATAAATGACATTTTCGAACTGGAGATAATCGCCTTTTCTGTCTTGGTGCATGCTTCCTGCTTTTGCTGGCCTGATTGATATCGCTCACAGTATTACATTCAGTCTGACTGCGCGGAGCTGCGCGATGTTCGACACTTATGCATCGTTCGTTGCTTCTTCTCTCAATAGTTCTTGCGATTTGGTAGCGGTTTGTGATCTGCTCGACCGATTGGGAATAAATTACGTTCAGTCTGTTCCACTCTGGTTTATTACGTTACGCGAACCTACAAAACACCCTTGGTACGGGACAGCACGTTTCTGGGATTGGAGCTCGATTCCTCCAAAAGGTATTGTGAGCGGCATGAATTCGAACCGGCCAGTATCGTCTTCTGTAATTAAACAGATCGAACAGATAGACTGTCTGCGGAAAATAGCTTCAGATCCGTCAACGATTGAGCAGGTGACGAATCCACTCTCCATGTATCAGTTGCCGCGGTCAATAATCCTGTCAATCGGCCGATCGTCTTTCTGATACGTTCAAATCATATTGGTCAGTCTGACGACGCGCAATGACTGTTCCCATGGCGGCTGGCTGGTAGGGAAGAATCCGACGTGATTCAAGTAGTCAATGAGACGATTGATTCCGCGGCCGCTGCGCATAGAACTGTAGCGATCAATGTTGTTCCTACGGATGAAAAAGCCCAGCCCATCGCTAATAGGAACGTGGGACTACCGTAGTGAGAATCTGGATCTGACCACATGAAGCTGGTTCTAAGTGAAAAGCCCATGACTGACAAGAAGGCAGAACGAACGATGGAAGTGGATCGGAGGAATGTCGTAGATCTCCCCGAGAACGATATACATGACAAACTCTGATGAGCGTTTTGTAAGCAGCCGGAAATTTTCGAGTTCGAGAATCCTGACCTGTGCACAGTCCTCAGAGAATCCCCGCACAAACGCCAAGGGACAGATCCCGCCAGACGCGCTTCACGCCTTTGGTCGTCCCATCTCTCTTCGCATCCATGCAATATGAGCTTGGCAGTCCACAATCAACGCTTACGACAATGCTCTCGAGCTGCTTCTCGCGCGCGTGGGCTAGTCCCATCATATATACCGGCGAGATCAGATCGTACAGACTCATGACTGACTGTGCGCTCGAGTCTGTCGCTGATCTGTTTAGACGCAATCTCGTCTTATACGTAGCTTGCGCTCGACACGCCGAATTGGCCATTGGTCAGTGGAATATCTGCTCGTTTAGTGAGTCCAAAGCAAAATGACACACATTCATAGAAAGGATTTAACTTGTGCGTACATCCTTGAATTTCTCTGATGGAGACGTAGCTTGCAGGGCGCGTCAACACTACTTTTCGAATGGCTTGGGCATTGTCCAAATTCGAAAACAGATGGTAGTCATTACATACGGTGGGAACCAATGTTCAGATTATTTCTGGACATCCAGAATACTTCTTGGTATTCAGGATAATACTTCTTGACATCCAGCGTGTACTATCGAGGTCTCTTGTTGAAATGCAGTATTTTGTGAGTTCCTACACTGCAGCATTGTCGGCTCATACGTTGGAACGTTCACCTGGTCTTCCGTATTACGTATTGCAGAGATGCGATATTAGACCCTTGATCTAGTGCCTCTATCTATCAGAGTTCTTGCAAGCCCGCAATACTGTTGCGGCGTCGACTTCGAATTCCCAATGGCCATACAGAACGAGGACCTAGCCCGCCGCATCGTGGTCTCCCAATCCAAATCTGAGGGCCTGACAGCAAAAGTTATAACTATATCCGGGGTTCGTGGCAGATCGAATGAATGTGCCATTAGGAACGAACGGACATCGGGTGATCTTTATCGAAGCTTCTGCAAACAGCTGAGGTGTTTTGAAGGACGGTTTCGTTCGCAAGCAGACAAAGCAGAGTTCTTCAAAAATGGTATCAGCATCAAAGAACTATTAGAGAATCGAGAGCTTAGAATTGTAGAGGATACCGGGAGTTGACATCTTGAAAAAATATGAGACCTCTCCAAGAGGAGTCGCATTCAACTCGGTCTTTGCTCAGATCGTCAACAATCCAATCCATCTGCAGATTTGGAATCACAGGCTTGGTATTGATTCTGGTACATTCATAGAGCGCAAGGGTATGCAGTGACTAGTGTATTTAATTGCTATCGAAGGCAGAAGTAATGAGTAATCCACTAGCATCCCCTGACGGCACCCCTGCTGCCACAATTGCCTCACCCGGGGTAGTTCTCTCTCGGCGTGATGCAAGATCTGGGACCGTCCATTCGGCCTACAGATATGTCGAAAGATCCAGAGCAGTCGATCTCTAGCTACTGCTTACACTCTTTGGATTCATCATGCCAACTCGTGGTGTCCCCTATAGATTCTGCCCGGATCGTTCTCAGGATAACCCAGTGGCGAGAAGTCCGGGTTCCAAGTCCCGGGTGACGGAAGAGGTGTCGCATAAGAGACGTCTTTCTCCCTATGCCGAAGCCAGATACAGAACCAAAGACAGATGACGAGTGTGAGGATCGCAAGTATTCCTACGACTACTGCCACTGCAGCGGGATGCTCTGTGATGTCCCTAGACCTCAGCATGACTTTGTCCCGCGAGCTGAACGCGGCAGTGGTAGCTGATTGTATGACTTCCGCCAGTGTAGGGTCAGGACTAATCTGCGTAAGAGCCATGGCTCGTCGATATCTTGATCAGATCGTTTGCGAAATCTGTAGAGGCTCTCCCAGCATATATAAGATTCTTCATGTCGAAACACAACCAAATGTTATTCATGTAATTGGCAGACAGTTCATTACTTGTAAGTATGAATGCTGACGTGTTGACAGAGGTGGCCAGTAGGACAACGGGTGGCGAGATAAGAGACGATGTAAAGTTTGGATCACTTGAAGCATAGAGACCTGATATTTGTATCCATAGATCGAATCGATGTTCCGCAGATACTGAAGCTGTCTCAATCGAATACAACCTCTCGTCCCACATCAGTTGCTCTCGAAACTTCGTCTTACGCCCTAGGTGACGTGGTATGTATAGAGCTTCGAAAGACCTTAACCCTTTTCCGCCAGGGCAGATTCACCTTGCGAAATGTTTCAGACAATCGATGTTTGTTTGTCTTTCCGCGAAGCTCTTATCAGGCATCTTGGAGGAGCTGTGTTCTCCAACTCTGACAAACACGTGACCTTGTTATGTATGTGCTGTAACATGTTGAGCAGATTGTCTAGTGCACGACATCCAGGTGCAGACCTCGCTTTTGGTCTTACCCGCGACGCATGCTTGGCAGTGCATTAAATTTTCTAGTCACCACACTCTGAACTACAGTCTCTTCCGCTAGTGACTCGATCTCGACTATTTTCCCCCAAAACCTCAAGACTTCTTCTTTGTGCTGCATGATATAATCTTTTGTGCATACGGGAGCACCATGTCTGTCGCACTCTATACATCGTCGCATTATCACATATGCTTTGCGACCAAGCCGATGTCCCGTCTCATTGAACTTATACCCTCTACTAGATCCAATCTTTGGCTTTTTCACCCTGCTTTCCATCCAACGATGCGATCGAGATACTTTGCTTTGTTCCACACGCGTAGAGACCACCTCAGTTATCAGGCGGTCAAAAAGGCTGCAAAAGAGGTATCTTATATCGTTAGATATCTGATGCATAAATAAGCCTACAGCGACCGTCAGCACATGCCAAGCCGGCGTCTCTCATGGAGTCGATGGATTTTGATGACAGACTAAGTGCTTTCTAGTCACCCTTTGTTCTGCGCTACTCGAAAGTCTATCTAGTGTAGCATATTGAAGGTTCTAGAAGCAAAAAGGAGTCTATTGCGAACAAGCGCGAGCTACTAGCGAGTGTATGGAGAACTGGACAGCTGTGGCACTCGTGGCAAGTATCACTCTATTGATCTCATCGGTTAAGGCATCAAATTGACCTCACATTGAGTTGCAAGGACACACCGTTCGCCATCATCGTCCAGCTAGCTGCCATCATCCGCGACTGGAAATTTACCAGAGACAACATCAGAAAATCCCAGAGTTGCCTTTTATCCAGATAATGCATACTTCTGCCTTTACATATACTGCCGCCCGCGGTGCCGCTCAAGTCGTCCTAAGTCTCGAAAAGCAAAGCAGAAAGATCTGGCCCAGCGTCTGAACAGTCTTAGCTGGTTGAAATGCAATCTAGAAGTGTTAATAAACGTGGAGTCAGGTGCTAAAGATGTTTTGGCAAAGAGCAACATATGAATTCTGGCTATGTGGCGCTTTCGTCTTGCTTCGCTGAGATAAGCAGGAAGAACAAGATAGGCGGCGGTTTGCGGCTTATAGCCGGCTTTTCTGGATTTGAGAAGCCTATGAGAGGCCTGTCGTATTCTTAACAATCCATGCCAATGGAGGCAGAGTGCTAAAGCAAAGTGATGTTTTCACAACTTTCTGTAGCACCGTATGGAAAGAAATCTGGCGATTGGTGAAACTGTCTTGTACATGCCGAACAGGCTATGCAAATTGCACCGTCTTCAAGGAACTAGATCTGGTTGTTCTTGAACCACGGTCTTTGAGTTTCGCACTGTGCACACAATCCATGTAGAAGTTTTTTGCTGTGTTTGATGCAATATACGACTCTAACGCTCACCTGCTCTCAGGTCAAGCAGGCGCGAACAGCTTACTACCCAGTCAACGCATTTCAGGCGTGAGGTGATTATCGTCGGGCTAAGCCGAGCAATTGTCAGAGAACACGATACGCAATTATAGACTGTGTCATGAATAAGGTACCTTAACAACACAAGCAAGGAGATCGTTACAGAACTTCGCCTTGGTTTCCTGTTACGTTGCTCTGTGTACACCGTAAATTCACTCTAAGCTTTTTCGTTGACTAGTCTCCTTCTTCCGTTCATCACGGACACATCTCGAAATTCACTTTTAGGTGTACCATTGTCCATCGAACCTATCAGCTATGATCTCATGATCATATAGGAAGCTCTGAAGCAATATTTTACCTCACGAGATTCATAAAAAAGAGTGCTCTAGAGATCTGGTAGGGAAAGAGACAGCCAACTTCTTCAGCGCTCAAGTGAGCTTGAAACGCTGGATCTACGCTAACTTGTCTCAATAGGCAAGCTAGCCGAACTCGAGAGCGATTCAAAGGACCCAGCGATTGGAGCATATCTTGAAGCAAGACCACAAAGGGATCCACCACTGTGGCCTCCTTTTCTCCTCAGACGAAGCTAGCAGATCGGAAGTACGACAACCATGACAAAGCGCTCCTTGCCGCACTCGCAGCCTTACAAGATGGGGGACTCTTTGACGAGCGAGCATCCTTTTTACATGAGCCGTAAGATCTTCCCACACTTGATAAACACCAAAGTTCCTCATCATGGGCTGGTACAACGATCTGACAGAATCTCCTCTGCGCTTCAGTTCTGACATATATAGCTTTAGTAGCTGTGTTTCCCAATTACGCCATTTCGCTCTATCCAACAGTCTTTACTTTTCTCTCGAAAGCACTCCATTTACGCCAGGTTCCCGTGGAATCGGTAGACAATCTCCAACGGTGTCTCTACCATCACTCGAGCACCCTTGCATACTCTTTGCCAGTCAATCTCGGCACCTCACTCTCTTTACTTCTATATCTAACCACAAAGAAAACATTAGACAGAATGCAGTTCTCCATCTTCACCATTATGAGCGTTCTTGCTGCTACTGCAGCTGCTCTTCCTACTGAGAAAGTCCATCCCAAGAGAGGTACCATCTCTGTTACTCCTCACGTTGAGTACAGCTCCAGTGTTGGCGTCCTCGGATGCAAGATCAACACCAATAGAGTCGCCTACTGGCCCATGAGCGTCGACTGTGACAATATGTGTGTCAAGGTCAGCCTTGAAGGTCGTTCTCTCCATCTACTCCGTGTCGACCAGTCTGGAGGTGCCTACGACATGAGCTACGATGCATGGAATACTCTTGTCACAGGCAAGAACGCTACCGTTGCCCCAACCATGGGCGGTGGTGTCGACATGGAGTATGAGAGCGTCGACATGAACGAGTGCTCACATCTTCTTCGCGATTTTGACGGCAAGCTTGCATTCTCCGCCGTCAACAGCATGAACTTCATCGCTTCCTGCATCAGCGAGCCCAACAGCTGGGTTGCTAAGAACTACGGTCTGTGGAACATCTACAACTCCATCTGTACCAACGGTGTTGATGAGCAGTGCACTTTGGACTTGAGCGTCAGCAACCAGCCTTCATGCGAAAACACCATCCTCGGCATCGACAGTCCTCTCAGCGGCCAGAACGTTACCGACATCGCATATGTAATGGAGCTCGTGTCGCTGCTGTCTAAGTCACGCCCAGTCGTTTGACATCTTGATATTCCACGACTCCTTAAGCCAGTCACTCACTCACCCACACTTCTTTCTTCTTACTATTCTTCCGTTTTGAAGACAGTGGCAACTCTCTTGACTTCTTTGCCGGTTATGTCCCCCAAAATCGCCTGCGCGCAGGCCGCACAACTTCGAACACGGTATATTGGGTGCTTCTTCTTGCACTCACTGGATCTTTCGGATATAATTTTGAGATAGGTTTGTGACTCTTTGAAACAAAGAGAGAGACAGGAGAACTTCTATAGGAACGAAAGAATCAAAATGCTATTTATCACAAATTCGCTGCCTTTGGTAATGGCTGACGTTGGTAAACTGAATTTTGGATCTTCGTTGTGCGATCCTAAATCGAGCAACTATAGCCATTAAGATAAAGTTTCCGCTCGCTCCGGAATCTATTATTGCATATAGTCGTCTTTCTTTAACGGTAACTAGTATACGGAATACCGTTATTAATGATATAGACGCTAGGGCTTAGATCGAGTTACATTCTCGTTAGCTGCCCTTACCACAAGAATCTACTCTTTTCCCGAAACATCGCTAACTAGTAAGTCGAACCTAACTCGTTCTTTCCCTTTTAACAATATGTCTAGTCCATATTCCTTGCGGAGGTGTCGTTCGTATAGCGTGCGTTGCTATTGCTAAGCTTAACCGTATTAAGATCGAAGCAAGTTAATGCCTTCTTATATACTTTTGTAAACATGTTCTCCTATAGGGATGATATATCTAGCTAGTGTAAAGGTACTACCGAGTAGTAGCTTCTTAACAATAAAAGCCTTAAAGTCGTAGTCGATTACTATAAGTCGGTAATCCTAGAATGTATTACAGATCTAATCTAGTATGTTATCGAAGTTATAAGGGTGTAAGAATCTCTAACCATTAATTAATAGGAATGCTTTTTCTCTATATTTCATCATAATATCGAACATCTTAGTAAAACAGGATAGTACGTAAGCATATAAGGTGTAGATACCTTCTCTTCTATCGCATAAGTGGTTATCTAGTTCGTCGTCAGATAATTCTTCGTTACTACTTTCCTCTTTATTATTGTCCTCTTTAGGATCGCTTTCGATGTCTTCTTCTTCGATTTACCCTTCCTTAAGGTCGTCTTTTCTAGTAATGACATTATAATAACCTTTTCCTCTACCTCTTAGTCTAGAGAAAAACCATCCGGATCCTATTCTAGAGTTATAGTGGACTATGCAGCTATTATCGTAGCATGCGGTCTAACTTATTAGCTTATAGCAATCGTGTTCGAGCTGCATAGGCTCTAGTTTCGGTTTCTCGGGTTTATTACGCTCTGGTTCCTTATCTTTAGAACGGCGTTACGTTATATTAAATTATCTTTAAGGCACCTTATTCTTCGAATGACAATCCCTTACTATATGGCCTTGCTTACTACATCTATAGCAAGTCATTAAACTCTTTCCCTTATACTACTTCCTGCCCTACGATCGTCGACCTTCGGTAACATCTAGTTCTATTAGCTAAAGTCTATAAGGATCGGAGTACTAGTTGTTATTATAGTTAAACTTCTTTCCTCTAAAGTTATTGTTACTACGGTATAGAACATAGCTAGACTTGCCTTAAGGGGCGACATTATGGCGTCTTTCTATAGCATATTTATAAAGGTTATTATCGATTTCGATCGATGTACGGATAAGGTTATTAAGACTCTTAATCTTTATGCCGGCTCTTATAAGTTCGTCTTTAACATTTTCCTTTAGACTACGTCTAAACATAGTTATAAGGGCGGAGTCATCCTAATTGGTGATCTAGGCATACTTCTAGAACTTAGCAGCATAGTCGGATACTAAAGTATGCTAGCGGATGTGCTAAATAAGGCATATAGCAACTTTATCCTTATTAGAGATGCTAAAGATATGGCGAATCTCCTTCTTAAAGTTAACAAAGCTAGTAAGAATACTACTAGTATCTCCTTCGCCGTTTAAGAACTTTATAAGCATCGGTTTCATCTAGTGCTAGGCTCTTCCTCGAAGGTAGGTTATAGCGAATAAGGTTCTTTTATTAGATTCGATAGGGGTAAACTGGAAATAGATCTCCATCTAGGTAATCTAATCGTTAAGACCCTAACGGTCTCCGTAGTAGAGATCGGGCTTAGCGACCTTAGTATCGTCCTTATCGCGGTAAGTGCTAGTAGTGCGAGTTCCACTAACCTCGCTAGGTGTACCTCTCGGGGTATTACTTAATTAACTCATTCTAAGGGCGTTTAAAGTTGTTATAGCTAACTATTCTAGAGAGAATAACTAGTTACGGGATTTATACTTATAAAGAGGAGTGTTAAGCAAGTGAAGCAAGTAGTGTAATGTGTAGTATAAACTAAAGGGACTGTTAAAATAACTATTGAAGTTAAACGTAGAACTGCTAATAGTCGTTTTGCCTTTCTATATACCTTCTCTATAATAAGTGTATGTAGGTTACTCTATATGCTCTATTCTGCTCTATAGAGTAGAGCAGCAGAGCACTATAGAGCACCTTATAGGAGCCTATAGGCTACTCTATAGTGTTAAGCCCTTTAGGCTAGCAGAGCACCCCTTAATTAGTATAGAGCTCCTTAACGCCTTCCTAACCGATATAGTTACTATTCCTACCTAATTAGCTAAAAGAACTACTATAAAAGGAATATTAAACCGACCCGCTACCGTTAGAGGTACTTAAAGCCCTAGATAAGAACTTACTAAAATACCTATAAATCTTACTAGTAGAATGCTTATAGGAGTCTAAACTACTATTCTATCGGTAGAAGCTATATATCCCCGACCTAGAGAAACTTAAAGTAATGTTATTATAAGAAGTATATAATAACCTATTAGTTAGCTATCCTAGCCGGAATAAGACCTACGAGCTACTATAACGATACTTCTACTAGCCTAGAATATACGAATACGTTAAATAATAGGTAAAGAACTACTATACCTACTAAAAAATTATACCGTCTAGAGAAGGTTACTAAGGTATCCTTAAACTACTACCGATACCCGGTAAAGCCTAGAAAGACCTATCTATAGACTTTATTATATACTTACCTAAAAGTAATAGGTTTAATGCTATTCTAGTCGTAGTATATTACCTAATAAAGTTCCGTCGAATTATTCCCTACGAAGGTACTTATAGTACTAAAGAATTAGCCTACCTATTCCGTAATAATATCTAGAGATCCTTTAGCCTACCTAATATAATCGTATCCGATCGGGGGGCCTAATTTATCTTAGCCTTCTAGGGACACCTTAATAAATTACTAAATACCTATACTAACCTATCTACCGCCTAGTATCTTAAGTCTAATAGATAAATAGAGAGAATAAATGCTATTTTAGAATAATACCTTCGAGCCTATATATCCTACTTATAGGACGACTAGTCTAGATAGCTCGCTACTACCGAGTTTACTAGTAATAGCTAGGTCTTAGAAACTACCTATATCTCCCTATTCTTTATACTATATAGATTCGAGCCTTGCTTTAGCTTTAAACCTATCCTACCTAATAAGCGACCTACTACCTATAATACCGCCCTATTTACCGAATAAACGTAAAGGATTTATAAACACTATTAAGCGGAGATTATCGCTACTTATACTCGCTAGGAAGACTCTATTAATAAGAAACGTAAACCCGCTAGGAAATACCTACCTAGTAATAAAGTTTAGCTTAATACTAGAAATATCTAGACCCTCCGCCTGTAGAAAAAGTTAGACTAGAAGAATATAGGACCGTTCGTAGTTAAATAAATAGTTAGCTTCTACGCCTATAAACTCGAGCTACCTATAACTATAGGAGTATACCCTATATTTAACGTCTACCTATTACGCCCTACTACTAAGGATTTCCTATCTAGATAACGCCTACCTAAGCCTTCCCCGATCAAAGTTAAAGGTATAGAATAATAGGAGGTAGAAAAAGTTATCGATTTATTATAGAAACGCCGCGGAAGAGAAAAGCCTAAGCTATACTATATTATTAAATAGACTAGTAATCTAGAGACTAATAAAGAACCGGTAGAGAACCTAGAGAACGCCGCTAAGTTAGTAAGGAACTTCTACTAAAGGTACCTAAGTAAGCCTAGACCTAATAAACGTTTTACTAGAGTTTTAACCTAAGAAAGGGGATACTATTACGGTGCTAACCTACTAGGTTACCTAGTAAGCCGTCGGCTAGACGTCTAGCTAGCTACTAGTAGTTAGTCCGGCGGGTAGTCTAGTAGACTACCTAGTAGACTACTAGCTATCGCTGTTAGGGTAACCCTAGCTAGGGTTACGTAGACTATAGAACTAAGGTTCTACTAGGAAAATATTATAAAGCCGCCCCGACTATTATCTATAGCTCTTCGAGCTACGTACTATTAGTACACCTACCTATTAGTTATACTACCTATCTATAGATAGCCTACTAAATACTACTATACCTATATAGCTACTCCTTCCCCCGAATACCTAAGTCTACCTTATAATAGCTACTTACTATAGAGTACTCTATAGAAAGGACCTTTCTTAGTAAAATCCTTAGAGTAGTATCCCTAAGATAGTAATAATTAACTATATATAAGCTAGAAGCCGGTATACTTAATACTAGATTATAATAGTTTTATACTATTAGGTAATAATAATAAAATAGTTACTATTAATAGTAAAGAAAAAATAACTTTATTATACTTTTAGTTAAGAATCTTAAATAATAGTAATACTAGTAATATTTATCTAAATAGAAATAGTAAACTATATATTAGAAGATAAAATATACCTTTAGCCTTATAATAATCTTTATTAATAATAGAGAGTTAAGAATTTGTTCTATTTCTAGAATAAAAAAAGATAGAATAAGCTAATACTATAGCTACTTTAGTAGCCTTAATATAAAACTAAGTAGTTAAGTATTATAAGTTTAATGTAGTGTTTTAATCTTATAGATAGAAAAGGAGTAAATTGTTTAATACTAGTACTATAGTTATAGTAGGTAAAGGATAGGCTAGAATTAACAAAGGTCTAACTGATTATCTAAACCCGACTTTAAGTAATGGCTTATCTTATATTCTATGTCGCCTCCTCTAGTTATATGGTCGCATGGTAGCTATACTAACAGTATATATAACATTGCTACTGCTAATAGCATACCTCCTCCCCTAGGGGTAAGCTGGTCCGTACCGCTGCTTGAAGTGACGCTAGGCTGAGAGACCCCTGGTGTGGTTATGTTGCGTGGTGCACTAACTATGCCGGGAAGGAGGTCATCTCCTTCCACAAGCACTAGTGCCATTCCGCTCTACGAAAGACGGTAAGCGACTGCACAACCCTAATACTGTAGCTGCAACTTACCACTAGATGCCACTGTATATGGCAGTGGAAAAGCCATCCCCCCGGGTTGTCTGTGATGTATCTTGTATGACTTCAGCTTCCCGTAAACATACGCTGAACCGATGTGTGTCCCTACCTAATAACAACCCAACCGGATGCCGGTAGTTCGACAGTATCCCGATATGGAGGATTCTGCAAGTTGATTGCAGATCGTGGCGCGTCGTCTACTGAAGAATAGGGAAATGGACCACTGCCACTACCCAAAACCCAGAACTTGTGCCCATGAAGGTGCATCGGATGGCCCATCTAGCGTGTCGCAACAGTTAGTACCAGAGACGATGCGGAGGATTGCAACTCCTGGTTTATTCTTACCACGTCCATCGAATCATTTGCGATCTGCATTACCACATCAATGGTAGCATTGTACGGCATATGTATCGTCGTATTAGCAGTCCAGCCGTCAGATGAGTTTCCGTAGATAACAGGTACTTGTGGCTCGGAGTATGGGTATTTGTCCACAACCCAAACCACTGGATCAGTTTGGTTGATGGTGAAGACTTTGGTCAGATCTGCTGGACTGCTAGGCGGCGTATTCGAATTGAGCGGCGCCAGATTCTTCTCGTTTAGTACCCGAGCCTGAGCCTTTGCAGACCCATTTAGCAGCATCCAAATCGAGCGAGGATCATCATACGGGATTGCGGTATCTTGTTGAGGTTGACCGAGATCGCTCACCTGAAGCTTGACATGTTAGGCCCGTACTCACAATAGCAGTCATGGTACAACTTGCATCGTATTGGATAATCGCCTGATCTTCGATGACTTGCTGCATGTCTCCGACTGGATAAGATGCAAATCGAAGGTAATACTTGCCCGGTTTTTGATCTAGTCTGATCATGACCGAATAGCGTTGGCCAATGGAAATAGGAAGCACCTGGGCTGACTGTTAGCCGGTAGGACGCATGCTGATGAGGACATATAGCAACCTTGACTTCCTGCATTTCTACGTAGAGTCCATCGGCTGCGAATACAAACATCGAATGTGCATCGAGCGAGACTCTTAGCTTGCTAGTGGCAGCGGCGTTGACCAAATGAAGAGCGAGCCAGCCTTGCGAGTAATTTGCAGGTATTGTAAGGAGGGGTGAAGATGTGTTGTTGCAGGTGACTGCTGGTAGCGAATCCATGCTATAGCCAGGGTTGAACATCATGGGAGGCGTGCATCCAAGCGCGTTAAGCGCGGTCGATTGCATCTGGCCTCCACCCGTACCACCTGAACTGACTGGTGTTGACATCGCGCGCTCCATCATAGACATAGAGGCAGACATGGATGCTTTGGTCGTTGTCACACTGCTAAATGATGGCATTCCCATCGAGTTGCTCATACTGGCTGTCATGGTCGAACTCATGTGCTCCGGGGATGTGGCCGTGGAGCTCATGTTCATGGAACCTGAATCAGGCTCGAGCGCAGGGCCCGCCATAAGGACGCTGTCGGGAAGGCATTGTACTCTTCCGCGGCCGTTGGCCAACAGGCTGTCGACGCAGTTGGGAAATGCACCTGTTGTCATGTACTCCTGATAGACAGAGTTGGAGAGATTATGGTACCAATCTGCGAGAAGCACAGGTGTTGCATTCCGCTCTGCCTGCAGAAGAGCGGGCAAGTCGGTCGCGTTCTTGGCAAGGCTTTCGAAAGGCCGCTGCAGGGAAGGGGAAGGGTGTATGAGGAGCGGGCCGCGCACAGCGTCGTCGTAATATGTCTTGAAATGCGAATGGTACCAGTAGAAGCCGTACTGGTCTCCTAGGGGCATGCGGTATGTGAAATTTCCGCCAGCGGGTATTGGAAACTGCATGGCTTCCAGGTCAGTATCCGGTATAGCAATTATTTTTTCATGCTACATGTCAACTCTACCTGTGTGACGCCTGGTACGCCGTCCATGTCTGGTGTGCCCCGTTGCAGCAAGCCTGTCCAATCCCGCCTGTCAGTCCGGTTGCTGCTTGGAAGCGTGGCGGGCAGCAAGACGCAAAAGACGAACCATGCCAATGTATCGTGTTCTCCACGGTCAAGTTGTTAAAGACAGTCACTTCGAGGGTGTCGCCTTGGTTCGCTTCAATCAACGGCCCAGGTTGCTGGTCGTTGATAAGGTACACTTCACGAGGGTAGCCATCTAAGATTATCGATTGTCAGATAAATACGACAGGCACGATCCGAGGTCCTCCGTTCCTGGACGACTTACCAGGGGATCTCACTCCGCTGTGCAGCGTGAGATTGTAGAAGCGCGTGATGGCGCAGACGGCCTGCAATTCGCAGATGAGCAGGAGCAGAGTAGTGGCCAACATGACAGGTACAGCTCCGATTTCTCCTGACGGGCAAAAGAGTTTAAAAGAGGGTTTCAGCGGGCAAAGAACACTTCAACAAGGATAGAAAAGGTGCACTAGATGTCGAAATCAGAGACTGAAAACAGTAGTGACAGGAATCAATACCAGGCGGGCCATCTTGCGATGTTGATAATATAATGTTCTGCTGCCTCGTCGAGCGGTGGCAACAGCCACCAAAAAGGGATGCGTGACTTTTGCGGTTTCATGTTCAATCTCACCATTCTCATTGTGGCGACTCCTGATAGTGCAACACAGACGCCATGATTGGCTGAGCCGACTCACTTAGTGGTCTTGGCGCGTCAAGACTTTCATCCGGCAGGAGGTAAATAGACCGCACCGCACAAAACGCGCATCCGGCCACCAGCAGCATCATCATCACCATACCATCGTCAGAACGAGCCCTAGTAGGTAGGTATGTTGTGCACAGGTAGTCCACCAAGCCCTGCACCATCACCACTTCACCCTATCTGCTCGCCTCGCCGAACGCGGACATGTCGAGATTTGCCACACGAACAAACATCGTGAGCTTCAGGGAGGAGCGTACGGCGCAACGTTTCACGAAGGGCGCTCGTGCAGCAGATGTAGCACCAAGGTGGCCAGGCTCGATTCCCTTTGTGGGAGGATCGATTGGTTGTTGCGCCTTTCTCGCACCCCCGCGTTCCTCCTGGATCATGTGGTGAACCTGTTGCACTAATTCTGCTCTCTCTGTCGTGGATCTTTGAACCCAAGTCATTTGCAGTGACGGGCGCTCTCGGCGATCCTTGTGTCGAGCAAGCACTGGCACGTTGCTGGAAGAAGGTCCCGAGGCGGGTCCATAGTGAGACGATGCGACACGCAGTGACGAGGCTGCCGCCCCTGTCGATGCTGCGGCAATGCTTTGATGTCCATGAGATGATGTAGTAATTGGGGGCGCTCGGCTGGCTCGTTGATGGCGCAGAAGCGGCGGGTTCGTTTAAAGCAGCTTGCTTGTGCCTCGTCGCTGCTGCTGCTTCTCTCCCTGCACCTAACTCTTGAGCACGTTGCAGTCGAGTCAACATCCTGTCCATTCTGCCCTGCTTCATCTGGCTCCTCGCGAGTGTCCTGACCAGCGCGCCGGCCAGAGGATGCCTGGCTTGCTGCCGTTCAACAGCGGTGTCTGGTGCCTTGTCCCATGGGCATCTAAGTGTTATGATCGTACGGGTACGGTCACGTGGTTAGAGCTTGTTGAGCATATGAGACACGAGGAATGGATTCTGGGTAAGTAAGATATCGTAGACCTCTCAGTAGGATGATGACTTAGGTTAAACACAATGTTAATAGGCGGTATTGTTCTGGTCATTATATATATAAGAGAGTTCTTAGTATTGTTTTTGCTCTATCGCTCTATCTTGCTCTATAGGTCTAAATCACAAAGTAGAATATAGTTATATTATATAATCTGGGTTACTCTATCCCTTATATAAGTTTTTTTCTATAGAGTATAAGAGGGACAAAATAATATCTATAATACTGTATCTTTAGTATACTAATTCCTATCCTTACTATTAAATCTATTATATTTATTATTCTATTAAAAAGGCACTACTTTATAACTTAAGTTCCTATATATAGCCTATTTATAGTATTGACTAAAAGTGGTAATAAGTCTATACTATATATTTTAAATAAGATCTATATTAGATAAGACTAGCTACTAAGTTTTATATATAAGCTATTTATAGTCTCTAAGTTAAAAGAGGTTTAAATATATATCTATATCTATAGTTTAAGTTTTCTAGATAGTTTAGCTTTTAATATATAGATAGTATAGATCTATATAATAACTAGAAGTATATAGATAGATATATAACTATTTATATAATATATTTTTCTTATACTAAGAATAGATTTTAAGATTTTTATATAGAGTTTTTATTAAGATATAGTAGCTTTTATCTTAAACTAAAAATATATACAGAATTAATAATAGTAGAGAAAATATATTTTTATATCTTGAAAAAGTTAGAATTTTTAGTTAACTAATTATCTTGTCTCTAAAATTAAAGATAGTCTAATTTTAATATAGTCTAGTTTCTTATTATCTATTAGATGTTAAGTTCTTTAAAAATAAATATACTTTATCTTTTTTTTTTTGAGCCAAGACTCTAGTTTTAATTTCTTTTTACTTTTCTATAAACTATTTTAAAATAATAGTAATTTTTATTATAACTATCTATATAACTTTTTTAGCTTTTTACTAGTAGTTATTACTTTATCTATATTAGAATATTATAATCCTAGCTCTAGAAATATATTTAGATACTTTCTAAAATTAGTATAAAATAGTATAATTTCTATTATTATAGAAATCTATCGATTAAGTACTAGTTATACTATAAATAAGAAAGTAATCTAATTACTCTAAGTATAATTAATATAGTATTATGTATAAGTCTTAAGTATCTAATTTATTTTTTTATTTAATTATTAGTCTATAGATAGTAAGCTATTAATAGCTTATATTAAATACCTATTATAGATATTAGTTTTTTTCATAGTTTAATATAAATAGTTTATTATAGTCTATAATAGATAATTTTAGTATTCTATAATATTATATTAATCTATCTAGTACTAAATATACTAGTTTTTTGACTATAATTAACCTTATAAAAAAATAGAGTATATATACTTTATTTGTCTATTTAACCTTAATTAATATTAGATCCCTATAACTATAACTAGAATAAGAAATATAGATTAGTATTATTTGTTTTATCCTTACTTTTTATAGAATAAAGAATATATAAATCTTTATCTAAGTAGTAGAACTCTATATTGTCTATATATATATATATATATAATACAATTTATAAACTTAAGCCTAAGGCTTATAATGGAGTTATTATATAATAGTATAACTTTATTTTTAGTATTACAAATAATTATAATATTTTAGTAGGCAGCTAGGCTATATCTATTATTATAGTATATATCTTAGTATATAGTGTTTTTAAGTTATCTTGCTTACTGGGACTTAATTATATATTAGCTCTATATCCCGTATTTTAGTAACTATAAGCCATAAAATCTACTACCTACTCTTAAAGTTATAGCTCTCTACTCTTTTGTAATTTAAATGTCTAGATAGTATTTTATAAATATTCTATAACCTCCCCTACTAAAATATCCGTTTGCATATATAAGGTCCTCTTATTAAAACATTTAATACTAGTAAATATCAGAGATTCTCCTTTTAAGAAAAGAACTCTATAAGAATGCTATATAATGCTATAATACCATAGGATCTATTTGTTACGATCCTGTGATAAGGACAGAGCAGGAATGTCTTAGTGATAAGAGCTGCTCTCACTGCTTAGCAAGAGCTACTCTTAAGAGCAAGACTATGGTGCTATAAGATCTGCTCATAGGGAGCAACTCGGATGCTCACTCATACTAGAACAGCAAGTATATAAGTTATAGTCATTACTAGTAGATAGGAGCTTTGTGCTTAACCTTCTTACCAAATATCAGTTATACCATACACT
This sequence comes from Aureobasidium sp. P6, assembly GCA_003992365.1. Classification (NCBI taxonomy): domain Eukaryota; kingdom Fungi; phylum Ascomycota; class Dothideomycetes; order Dothideales; family Saccotheciaceae; genus Aureobasidium; species Aureobasidium sp. P6. The sequence continues at coordinate 50,772 of RZIQ01000110.1, forward strand.
GTTCGTACAACAACCTAGACATTTGCATTAGAACATACCTCGTGTACGACGACGAAGTATCGGACCATAACACTATTATATTCGGACACACCTGTTTAAAACTCCTTCCTTAAGATCGTATCTACTTTATATTGTTTAGTATAAATTGTTCTTTTCCCTTTAAGAGACACTGCACCCTTGCCGTTTGCTAGAGAATCGTTTTCCATTATAGAGGTATTATAGGAAGACGTAAGTCTATATTGCACTTTCTTAATCGCAAATCCTTCCTTAAAAATGATAGTAGATTAGTGCATCTGACAAAAATGAAAACAGAATATAACGACAATCATCTAAGAGTCTTGTATGTCTTTGATGTATTGCGACTGCATCTCCAGTGCTTAAAAAGTCTCGAACTGGCCGATATCACCCGTTGTCTCAAAGTAGATAGTGTCGCTTTGAGGTGGTTGTACAGCCATTCTCCATTCATATTCTGATTCAGCATCTCTGAGAGCGCCAGCGTCGAAGCCGATCTGTAGCCTGGTATCGGTATTTTCATGCGCATTTGCGCAATTGGTCCAACTCGTGTCTTCGGCAATGGCCGGATTGTCATTTTCCTCGATTGAACCAGTCATAGCTCCGCTCATGACCTCTGGAAGGGCCCAGTCAGAGGGCTCATTTCCTGTCCAATCAATAGCTGACCACTGGTTCGTGGGGGAGTCGATCGAAGACCACGCCGTAGGATACAATGATGTTGCCGAAAAATTAGACATGGCTATAGTAGGAGGAATCGTTGGTACGCTCGAATTGCCAGACCCTTGATACGTCGGGTCAAGCATACCAGCGAACGTGTTGGCGGATGATGGCATATCATCGTGCAGTGGCAAAGAAGAGTTGTTAAGATCGTAAAGGAAGTGCGAATAACCTTGTTCAAGGAGAGACAAGTCTAGTATATGGTTGTTGATAGTCGGAATCACCGATTGATGGGAGCCTGGCCAAGCTTGGCACCGGTCCTGAACACGCGCCGAACCATCTCCTGGATAAGGGCTTGTGGTTTGCTCATAGTATGCATCTGTCCGGCGTGGCAATATAGAAGGTGAGTGGACCTGGCTATGAGCAGAGCTGACAGACTGCAGCAGTTGGGAACGGTCGCTAAGGTTGACCACACCTTGCGCTTCGGATTCTTGAGTGGCAGATCGAGGTTCGTCCTGCGTACATGGGCCTGATGTATGCGAGTTCTTCATCAAACTGGTATCATTGCCCCCAGGTCGTTCCCTCTTAGGGCCGATGCAGATGCACTTTCCACCGTGAGGGCAGCAGCAATGCTGTTTGTCCGTGAAACAATCGTTCGGTAATGATGTACGCTCCGGACTCATGCTTTGTAAATATGGTGGGTGACCGTCCACTGCTGCTGCAGTGAAAGCAATAGATTGGGAAACCTCGGATCCAGCTTTGTGTTTGTAGAAACATCTCTCCCCAGGGAACGGGTTTGCTCCACATTCACATTTGACATGGGCAGATCGTCCCTTCCGCTCGGTACGACAATGTTGGCATTGGCTGATGGGGCGACCTTTCCTAGGTACAAGGAAGAGTTCACGGTCTGGACGCGCAACGATTCAGCAGTAGTATGTAGAGAAAGAGGGATGGACTTGCCCGTGTGATCGCAATTGGACACGCGATGACCCAGTAGGCAGGTACGGCATGCCCATTTAGAACCATCTTCCTTCACTACCATACTCGAGAGGATGCGAGAGATGGCTGGCCAGAATTTTCAAAGACACCACTACAGGTGACAAGTGGAGTGTGACCTGACGAGGGCGTTGATCAGACTTGTCATACAGTGAGACCGAAAAGTGGACTTTCAAGTTCTCGTTCTTGAGAAAGGAACAAGATACTCGATGGCAGTATATTTGATGAGTCTCTTCGAGTCAAGAAGATCATCAAAGTCAAATCCACAAATGTAAAGCTAGGACGTCGCAATCAGGGTTTACACCATGCGCACGGGTTAACCATACTTGCTAAATGTTCAACTGCATGTTCTGAGCCGAAAGAATGAAAGTCTGTTCGAGCTTCCATCTCATTCCATCCGAGTGTTGGTGAGGGGGCGTGACGTAGTGAGGCTTTTGTGCGTTCCAGCCCCCGGCTCCGTACGTCACAGCATTGCCACCACTTTTGGACGGAGGAGCTTTCTTGGCAATATGAAACGTGCCCTGTACCAATGTAAGCATCAACGTTCTCCCGCTGGACGGAGTCGACCTGAGTGAGGTATGGAAGAATGTAAACACTCATACACCGCGAGTTCCATTTCAACATCGGAGTGATTTACTACTACACTGCCTCTTGCATTCGCGTGTGCCATAGACGGCAGCATGGCAAACCTCTACGTACACTGGCAGTCATCCGCGAAAAGGTTTCATCTGGCTGCGCTACGAAGATACTTGCTTGCCGACGTGCAGCATCTTGCATATTTGCACCGACATATTCACAGTATCATCCACTGGGGCACACACAAACTTTGTCGTCCATAAGGACCCTGTTCGACGCAGCAAGCATCACAAGCTGCAAGGATTTACATCTTCATGATGCCGTAGCATGAAACATGTCAATGGGGATAAATGAAGTATCTCTGAAGCGTACTATGTACATCGAATGGAGCCAAAGACACCAGCTTGGAGTGTTTTATGTGTTCTGCATTTTTTCCAACAGCCCAGCGACCTGGAGAGTCGCAGGTGGCAGACGACGGAGACGAGAAGATAAAACCGTCAAACCGAGAGTAGACGACAGTCATATACCAGTGCCGGGATATCACTACTCGTAGACTTCTGAAATTCACTTGAAGTGCATGAATCATGAATAATACTGGTTCAAGCGTTTTTCCTTCTTCATGTAGGACTGTGGCTGTGGATGCGAGGGACAAATATGAATTGTGCAACATGGAGTGTTTCTCTCGTTCTCCTGTACATACATTCGGATTATCGACTCGATTGCTGGTACCATGTGCCATAACCAAAGCCGAGGATGGGACAGTACACGACCCATCTGCGCCTGCTTGATTACCGAATTTGTATCGAGATGTGTCGTGGTATACCTTAGTGCAACCACTTGCTACTCGTCCAAGCAAAGTTTGCTTGACAGTCTTCTATGGTTCTTGCGCGGGTAGATGGCGATACCGCATGATGACACAGCGCGCTTTACGGCGACCGCCAGTGGCTAAGCTTCTCCTCGGCAAAGAGCAAACCAGAGTCTTATAGAATAATTCTGTTCGGGAAGCTAGACTTGTATGTATCACTAGTACAGTTGACCGCAACCGTACACCATAAGATCGCGATGACATCCAGCAGATCCCGTCAGAATGACGCAAGTTACCTAACAGCTATGTCACTGATCTGTTGCTCTCGGATGCGTGAATTGTGCGGTCCGATCAAGTTGGCTCGCGTTCTCCTCTTTGATAACTAGTTGATCATCCATGTTAGGAGAATCCCTGTCCGATCTTGTGCCAAGTTCGTCATCTGTATGCATAACACTGACATAGGTCGATTAAAACATGCCGTCATTTCAGGTCGTGATGAATGGACGGGGGGGGCAACATATAAAAAGCTAGGTTTCCTCGTTTTGCCAAATCATAAGATATCTACAGGGTTTGATCTATTCTGCAACCGGTACCTTGGTCATCATTTTACAATGTGGACTTCGCGACTCCTCGTCCCATTCATATGCTTGTATGCTCCCTTCGCACATGCCACACAGAGGGGAGCAACTGGCAACTCGACTGTAAGGACATATCATGTCGCTGCGGTCGAGGTAGACTGGGACTACATGCCCAGGTTAGTTAATTGTTGGTACAAACCGAAAGAAGGAATTGCACTGACAACGCACAGCGGCATGGACAATATAAATGGCGTGCCAATCAAGGAGTCTCCCCAGGCGGCTGCTGTCGCCAGTAACAACGGGCAAAGGATAGGGCACTCCTACAAAAAGGCGCTCTTTCGTGAATACACAGACGGCTCCTTCACTCAGCAGTCTGCCCGTCCTGAAGTGAGCAATATATGGACCCTATCCACATGAAACCCCCGCAATCTGGCTTCGCCATGTCTGATTGCGGCCCTGCGATTCGCTGGCGTTGCGCCGCACGGACCGCCCCCCTCCGTTTTGCTGCGAAGCCTGATTGCGGGCGTCGTGAAGCCTGATTGCGCTTCCTCCCCTCCCTCCCCATCGAACTTCGAACCTCGCTCCGTACCGACCTGTCGGATCGACCCTGCAGCGAACCTGTTCCGGCCGTCAGCCCTGCCCCGGGTACCTGCAGCGTACCCCCCTCTGGAAACCGCTGCCGGATTCCTGTCCCGATACGACCACCTACCGTCCGCGGGCTCGTTGTGCGCACCGCCAGGGGAGACGGTAACGATGCGTTCGCCAGCGCGGTCCCGAACTGTAGATTGGTGCGGCGACGCTACCTGCGCTGACGACAGCTCGGACGGCGACGGTTTCGCTACGGAGCGGCTGCGTTCCTACATGGTCACGCCAGCCGCTACGTTCGTCGGATACCTCAGCGGTTCCGGCAGCAGCAGCAGCAGCACCAGTCTCGCGAGCCAGATCGGCACCGGTGACCCCACAGCCAGGCCTTAGGGTTTACAAAACTTCGATACAATACTATATAAGCTATATTATGCTCCTAAAGTTTGTAACCTAGGTATAGTAAGAAAATAGGTGGACTACCTTCTCTAGATCTTTTCTATCCTTCTTCTATCT
>RZIQ01000111.1:0-53274 GCA_003992365.1 Aureobasidium sp. P6
TATATATATATATATCGTCCGAAGCTCATAGCTCACACAGCATGATTAATGAAACAGTCCATCTCCCCTCAGCCTCTTGAAATCTGATGGATATCTCATGTCGTAATTTTCATTGTTGAAACTCAACATAATCCTTGAGCCTCAGCCGATTCTGCTCCCAAAGAGCAAATGTCACTGCCTGCACCAGGCAGTCCGCAAGATCGTCCAGTTTGCCTGATGTCTCACTCGTCTTGATAGCCTCCATGTCCTCTTCGTCTTCATCATCATCTCTGCTTCTTCGTCGACTCTTTCGTTCTCGCGGTGCGCAAAACGACGCAACCATCCAAGCCAGCTTTGCATCAACATCAAGGTCGTCTGTAGTCATTGAAAGTGACAGCCAGTGCCGAGCCAGTGCAATCTTGTCCTTTTTCTCAAACGATTTCTTCTTCGGCTCCGATCCAGAACTAGACACCACTTCCGTCGGTGTTTCCAGTGCCAGAGCTATGTCTGCTGCTGTTGGGAAAAGGTCTTCACGACTAAGCCAGAACATGCCCACACGTCGAGGACTCATCTCGAGAACCTCTGGAAACGCCTGACGCTGCTCTTTGCTTTCTTTGCCGTGGACATTCCGCATTGTCTCGAGTGATGCCCATAGCATGCTTTCAAGCATGTTCACTCGGACAGTCCATTCTTGAATAGCAGGTCCTCCTCCAGATCGAAACCTCTGGCGCTCTATTAAAATGTAGTCTGGCTTGTATTGCAGGAATTCAGAAGCCAACCCATATGCAATCTTTGACAAAGAAGATGGGGCATACAGATTGTTCTGGTCTTGGGGCGACGTGTCTGTTGATTCTCCTGCCTCGTTGGTCGAATCTCCAGAGATCGGTATTACCGAAGTAGGAACCGCATGCTTGGCCACCAATCTCTCCGATACATCCATACGCTTCCAGTCCGATAGATGCAAAGACAACGACTTGTCATCCTTTGTTGTGCCACCCTGTTCAGAAAGTTGCGGCACCTTGTGCAGATCCAACAGGCAAAATGCCAGATTCTTGACTCCCATATCTATGCTGAGGATCCTGCACCGAGGTTTCGGAAAAGCTGATTTATCCATGCGGTGTGCTAGTGTCTTGCATAGCTGCGCTTTTGTTCCGGAGGAATTCAGTCCAGTCAGGTATGCCAGGTGTTTCAATTGCCATGCCCGTAGGCTCGAAAGAAAGGTCAACGGATCGGTTTTCACCATGTTTCACTTCCAGGATGGTTTGCGTGGGTGCTAGTGGACACATAAAAAAAAATCCTTGACCTGACAACATGTCTCCACACGGCATGAACAGCAGTTCAGGGAGTTCAAGAAAATAAGAACAAAAAGGCCTCAGCCCGAGATCGAATCGGGGACCTCCTGCAGTTTAGATGAACCCAAAGCAGGAATCATACCACTAGACCACTAAGGCAATTATTAGTCATGCGCTCAAGTAAAAAACATCATATCTCGACAAACCAAAACCCGTCTCGAAAGCCATCGACAACTCCATCTCGAGATCATCCATGTTGTTTTCCTCTTGTAACTTCACAAAGACCATGGATAAATTCCTGACGTCGACGGTTAACACGGCAAAAGTTGACTTGGCTTACTGTGCCAACCAATCCTTCGCCAAGCTGCAACCACTTCAAAAGATTGTATATAAATAGACAGTTCTTGTTTTATGATCGGCCTGGCTTCTTTCCCTCAATCTCAAATCGAGAATGGCAGACAAAGACTCCACAAATATCGACATGAACGTCAAGTCTTGTGCAAACTCCAACATCACAGTAAAGCGACAGAACAGTACCAATACCAGCCGCACCACATTGCCAACCTACGACTCTCTGGCAACAGACAAGCCACCTTCATATATCTCAAACCAATATACACAGCGACAGACATCTCCAAAGCCTACAGCAGGAGCTTCTGCGGCGACCATCCGAGCTGTAATGGGTGATCCGGTTCCAGAAGAACCTAGACGAAGTCTACGAGATCGACTGCTTGGTCGAAGGCCGAACTACAATCGTCGCCCTCCTTCCTCGGAGCGTAGGAGTCAGGGAAGCTCGGCCCAATGGAATGTATGGGGATCACCGGTTTCTGATCCTTCAAAGTGAAGTCGAGTTCATATTAAGCCAGACTTTCCGTCTCAAAACCCACTTCGTTCTTGTACTCGGGTTCAGAATTCTTGGACCGATTCTCCAGAAGTAACAGAGATACCTCGTCTGTCTGCTTCTTGAATTCGTATTTATTGCCATGGATAGATTATCGTATACAGGAGCTACTTTACTGTGCTTAGCAACGGTCAAGGCCGGACTTCTCTTTGCTGGGCCAAATTCATCTTGTTTCGACGCTCGAAGAGAATATCAATCAATTGGAACAATTCTGCATACCCAAGTATCATCACCGGCAAGGATCGCCATGCTTATAGATGAGGGTAGGGACAAGAAGTGATCAGTCGATCCGTGACCAAGTTCGTAATTACATTATAGCGAACGTCCAAGTTGTCTATGTCAGGAAATGAATGAACAAGAAAGTTATATAGTAATGACACCAATGAACAAACTTTTCGATTCTACACAGAACCTCTGATGTACAAGAACTCTTTGTACTTGCCTGCGGTCAATCTACGTGCAGTCTTGCCAAACCACATCATGAAGATTGTGCCAATGAACATCACGCCGAAGCTCACACATCCAAGGGTAACGAACACTTGGGTCAAGCTGTGAGCGTCAAGCCAGATCGAACAGACAAATGTAAAGATGCAGGCCAGAGAGTTGTTGATAACAGCGACTCCGACCATGCCTTCCAATACGATGTCAGGGTAGCAGTCCATCAGGTAAGCCATGGTGAGATCGCCACCGCAGCCAAAGCCAAATCCAATAAAGCCCAAAGCAACATAGGACACTGGCCAGGGCCATACGCGCTGTGTGCCCATACCGAAAACCATGAGCCCGACAGGCGAGAGAATAGCAGGTAGATACATGAGCCAGAGACGATCTTCGGCCTCTGAGATGTTGTTGCGACGTTTTGCCATCCAGCGCACAAACAGATCAGAGAACCATCCACCGTAAACACAGCCAATGACGGCACCAATCAGAGTAGGGATACACATGATGGCATCTGCACGATCTCCATAGTTGTAGGGCTCGGAAGTCCAATTGTCGTCTTCGACTGTCATGTAGAAAGACAAGAACGCATCTTGCATACCCCATTGCATGCCCGAGTATATGACAGCCGGAAAGTAGAACACACGCAGAGTGTGGAACGTACGACGCATGTACTGCTTGAAGCCTGTTCCAATCAATGTAGGTGATGGCGTGATCAGAGCTATGCGCTGCCAGTAGCTCTTGGGAACCAAATCGGCACCATTGGGTATCATATTACCCTTTCTAGGCTGATGCTCGTTGTTGCTTTCGTTGCTAACGATCACTGCCGTTGGACTAGCAGTCGTCTTCTTCTCGCCGGAATCATCGGTCTCCGCAGAACTTCGGCCAGTCGCCAGACCATTCAGAATGCTGTCGCGATCAAACGCGGTCTCTTCGAGGCCAAAGTATAGCACGATCAGAGTACAACCGGAGATGATGAACGCGAGCCATCCCATCCAACGCCAACCGAGAGAACTGTCAGCAATAAAGCCCGAAATCATCGGTCCGAGAAAAGTACCACCGGAAGTCGCAAGCACGTAAACACCCAGGACGGAACCGCGTTGATGCTGGAATGTTACATCGGTCAGCGAAAGCTGCGCAGTGGCCTCGGCGACGGACTCGGAGATGCCCAGAAACAATTGGCAGAGGATAGTGTCCGCCTTGCCACCAGTGCGAGCGAACCAGACACTACCGACCAGAGAAGCAATGAGACAAATGATGTAGGAGATACGTCTGCCGTAGAGCCAGTTTGCAGAAGACAGCGCCAGACAGGCATAACCAATGCCCAGGAAGAGGACACCAGCAGCAGTGTTCTGCACTCCCCATCCGATTCCATACTCGTCGACCAATGCTGTACCTGCAGCACCAGCGCTGTTAGAAGTAGCAGCCGTTAACGCAGTGACGAACAACACCAAAGAGGCGGACCACATTCGTCGCCAGTAGCTCCAGTTTAGCGGGTCGTTAGGTGATTCCGTGGGTTGAGGAAGCAACAAAATCTTATCCGAGGAAGTCGAGTCCGTATCCGCAAAGACACGGATGGTTCCTGCTAGCTCCTCATGATTGGGATCAAAAGCGGCCATTTCCAGACTAGGGAAGCAATATCAATAGAGAAAGGTATGCTCTGATGATTGGGTCCTTGAGAATCAAATCTTCAAGTGTTTTGTAAAATCCAACGCGGTTATACCGCGCAAACCTGCAGAGTTATCGATCCGGCGGATCCCTTGTTGTGGCAATTGCGAGAATTGTTATCGCTAGTCGGTGATTTGCTGAATCCAATTGGCGGCAGTTCCACGCAGGGCAAAAAAGAAAGAGTTGATGATGAAGAATTGCAATCTATTAAGATACAAATACTCGAGTAAAGCGGTATTATTGAACGCCCTTGACGTATTCGAATGCTGAGAGCATCATTGCAACAGAGAAGAGACCATTAGGTGCGACGGTGGGACTGGAAGGAGGAAGTGAACCTGGTTGAGGAAAAAGTTGTGTCGCGTGTCGGCCGCGAACCGCTGATAAGCTTGAGTTTTGCCGTCAGAGCCGGGAATAACGAGCGGCAACCACACTGCGAGCTGTGCGCCGCTTGTGTCACTACTGATGAGAACAGGGTCACCAAAATGGTTCTGCGATGTCAGATTTGGAACAATGGTTTGATGTTGCGATAGCTGATTCTGATGATTATCATCAGAATTGAGGTGCATGCATGTTACCTCTGCTGCATAGACTTCTTCAGCATGCCGCAGAAACTTTCGAAAAGGATCTTGTCTCTGCCTTGCAGCCAGTGAACTTCCATGTCGCCTTCCTTGACCTCAATATTGAATCTCAGTGCGACGGTCCTAGCAGTCTCTTTCTCCTCAGATCGTTCGGTCTGAGATTTCGCAACTTTGACCTCCTCCTGCTCCATCTCGACCCTCTTACGCTTACGCCTCGCTGAACGGGACCACACGTTCTGACTGGCAGCACCGTGACCAATCCACCTATCGGGCTGCCATGTCCATCGCAAATCTAGTGCTTTGAGTGTATTGTCGAGCAGATTGGCAGCCTCTTCCCGACTCAGTCCGATGGTATGAATGGTTTGAGCCGTCGGATATGGTAGGATGTGATGACCAATATCAGCACCTCTAGCCACGTTCTGAGTCTTGTCAGTGTGTTAAAAACACCAAAGATCAACGTCAAATACTCACATTGCTTGGCCTACGGTCCCCGTAGCTCCAGCCAACAGCCCATCTTTTCGTCTTGTTTCCTGCTCGAAGTATCGTGACAGCCCAGTTGCTGACGCCAATCTCCTTCAAGCGGTCAACTACCTGATGGACGCTGGAAAGCTTTCCGAGCATACTTGTATACCATCTGACGGTATCTCCCAATCGTCTGCTTTCTTCCACCATTCGAAGCACAAAACCAGCATCACCACCTGGGCATATCATCTCGACGTCCGCACCTGTGCAGACTGCACTGGGAGGGGCATCTTTCCCTGCGCTTGATGCTGCCATGTCCTCTGCACTTGAGTAGAATGGTGGGTTGCACATAGTAAAGTCGAGCTTCTCCACACCCAATGCTTGAGGTGAGATCAAAGCATCTCCAGCAGTGTTTAGTTTTGTTTGAATCTGCGATTCTAGACTGTTTCTCCTGATGTTTTCGTTTGCGTATGAGAAGCTCTTGGGATCAATGTCGGTGCCGAGCATGTTCCATGAATTTCGTGAAGAGCATGCCAACAAACTGTATATGCACGATGCACCTATGCCACTGTTGGGTTGTTAGCGCAAGTTGCCCAATGCATGAAAGACACACATGTCTAAGCCAGTGACCTCCTCTTGGACTGGATCTTCAGCATCGCTGGTCGAGTCGACCAGGTCCTGGATCCATCTAACATAGTTGTATCTAACAGGTACTGGGGGACAAAGTCGATCATCAGGTAACTCTATCTCGAGACTGAAATCCCGTTTCAAGATACTCTTGGTAAGCTGCCTGAATTCGTCAGCCGAGAGGCCTAAGTAACTGTCCTCGAGAACCAAGAACTGACTGCAATGCTCTTGGATCCTGAAAATCCACACGTCTGCCTGCGTCGTCATAGAATTTGGCAAATGCAGGATCGGTCATTGCAAGTGCCTGGAAGTCAACATCTTCATCGTAATTTGGAACGACTGACGGTGGTGAAGTCATGATTGTGTTGATGTGCGAAATGTCAAAAATGAAGTTCGAGTTTCAGATTGAAAAGGGCCAGCGGCCCAGCGCGTTTTCCAAGATTCGCGATGTCCATGTCTTGCGTTGTCTATAGATGAAGGAATCTTTGTTGCCTTTTTTCTCATCCGATCCTTTATCCTGAACCAACAGACCGCCATACCATATACTCGATCCTGTAGACATAAGCATGCTGTCTACATAGACTAGCTAAGAGAACCATTAAACTCGTAGCCGTTGGGGTCTTTGCTTGGTTGGCCTTGTGCAAATGTAGGAGCAACACCTAGAGCGTGACTCTTGAGTAGAGCCTGTATGTATCGCTCTTCCACTGTGCCTTGATTTTGGACAATTTGGCCATGTTCACGATAATCTTCTTCCAAAGCATGGTCGATAGGAGATGATTATCGTTTGGCGGCCGGCGATAACAAGAGCAAACGCCGTGGCGGCGGCATGGTATCAGTGGCCCATGCAACGGGCCGAGAGCACCGAGGGGCGGTCAAGTCAAGAGCGGTTGGTTGTAAACACGGTCGGCCTCTGTGCCGGGTTCCTTCCTCTTTTCCTTTTCGATGGCATCGCGAAGGTCACTGGGAGGAGGCCGCGTACTGGGCAGTGGCCGCTCGCTGTCGCCCGCCGTCATCGCTCAGCGCCCACAGCAGCTCACACCTTCCGAAAGCTCCCTCTCTCTGGCCTCGAGCTCTCACACTTCAACCACCGAGACAGACGACATCGCTTCACGCGTTGCCCTCGAGTCCAACAATGGCCCCGTTGGCGCCGCCGCCGCCAGCTCGCGTCTGGTTTGCCCCATCTGCAACGAAGACATGGTTACGCTCCTACAACTCAACCGGCACCTCGACGACAACCACCAGAACCTTCAAGAGGTAGAACAAGATGAGGTCAAAACCTGGTTCGAACAGCAAATGAAAAAGGCAAAGCGCTTCCAGCCTCTGGCCGTCCTCAACCAAAAGCTCAAAGGTCTGGACGTCTTCGAGTCCAACGCAATCGGCCCTCTGATCGTGTCCACCACACCTCCTCGCTCCTCGCAATCCGCCCACGCTACTCCCACACCTGCCGTATCTGCAGAAGCCCGACTGGACCCCGACGATGTAGTGACCAAAGCTCACTGGCAGCGAACTTCGCATCACGATTCATGTTCCGATCCATTGTGTGGCAAGCGCTTGGGAAATACAAACGGAAGCATCAATTGTCGCCATTGCGGCAAGCTGTTCTGCGAGGAGCACACCATGTATCAGATGAAGCTGTCACGTTCTGCTCAGCATGAGCCTGTTCGAGGCTTGTGGTGCCGTGTATGCGAGACGTGTTACAAGAGTCGCCCAGGATACAACGATCATTCCGGCTTGGAGCGCGACCACACCAGCGAGTTTACCGCTATTCGCAGGCGAACAGTCGACAAAGCCTATCTTGAAGTAAGCCGCTTAGAAAAGCGTCTCTCCAAATTAACTCAACTACTGGCCAACCCGCCTCCGCCCGACAATGATCAAAGTACTAGTAGCTTCTTGTGGTCTCTGGCTGGCTCTAAAAACCATACTCGTACCTTGGAACAATCAATAGTGACGTGGGAAGATGACGCAAGCGTTTTGCATTGCCCTTTCTGTCAGCAACAATTCTCGCAATATTCGTTCCGCCGCCATCATTGTCGGATATGTGGTCGAGTTGTGTGCGGCGATCTTGCCACGAATTGTTCCACTGAGATCGCTCTGAATGTTGATGCACCCGTCACGACCAATGGTTTGGAAAAGTCTGTGGCACAAGTGGCTATCGATGTGCGCATGTGTAAAGACTGCCAGCACACCATCTTTAGCAAGTCGGATTTTGCACGCCAGCTTTCAGTCCGACCACCAGATCAGCGTGCCTACGAGAACTTGATTCAGTTCGAGCGCGGGATCCGTTTACTCTTACCCAAATTCCAGAAACTCCTCCAAGCCCTGCAAGATCCTGACAAACCTCCAACACCCGCTCAGCTGACTGATGCGACAAAAGTACGCAGACGACTGATGGATGCTTTCACACAATACGATGTCGCCGCCAGGCGAATCAGAGATCTGCCAACTCAAAGTCCCACGCAAGAGCGTTTGCAGAAGGCCATATACGCACAGGCGACCACATTCCTTCACTTGCATATGCTTCCCCTCAAGTCCTTGCCGAAGTTACTGCAGCACGCGACGCCCCACGGCAAACCACAAGCCAAATCATCGGCTGATCCCCTGGCTGCCATTAAAAATGATCAGACCAGACCTCAGGGCAGTCGCGCGAGCAGCTCATCATCCGCTCAAGTTACCGCCCTGGAGACTGAGGAGAAAGAGCTGCGAGAGCGCATGATTGTCCTCGAAGAGCAAAAGTTCTTTGTCGAAGGTATGATCGCCGACGCGAACAAGCGAAGGAGATTTGACGAAGTAGCAAGTCTGGCTGGTAACGTCGAGGACTTGAGTCGAGAGATTGACCAGCTCCAAGGTCAGATTGCAGGCATGGATTTTGCCGGTGCTTATGCTGCTGGGCAAGAGATCTGATATCCACTATACGCCTCTTCTGGTTATGTTTTTTGTCGTACGGTTTTGAGGCTTAGCGAGGCGTTTGGCGATGACATGTGTGCTTTTCTTACCCTATTTCGATCTAACAAGACATGTAATTATTATACAATCCATGGCAAAGGAGATCATTTCGCTTACTTGATGCTAACGTGCACAGTTCTATCTCGCCGTTGCTCAGTTCCTTTGTCTGATCCGCCTCATGAATAGCATCGTTCCGTTTCATGATCTCTTCTAGCGCTAGACAGCTAATGGTATAGACTTGTACCATATACATGTTCCCCCTCTTTTAGTCAGTCGCCAGCATATGGATCTGCAAACCTGACTTGTGTGAGTACAAAAACATGGCCTGCTCCGTAAGTTGTTCTTTCCGTTCCTCCGCTTCGGAACATGCAGCCGGTTCCGAAACATCTGGCCAGGATCGTCCTTGGAACTCTGTTTCCACATGCAGATCATGCAATGCGGAGGTACGGCCCGCGAACCTGTTTCTGTGCCACTTCTGCCCCTGAATATCCATTGCTCTTGTTAGGGATAAAATTGGTGATGGAAAGGTAGTCATTTTTGTCACCAGTCAGACCTGTTGTGAAGCACATAGTTTTGTTGCATTCAAGCTCGGATCCAAGAAAATTCGCAGCAATAAGAGCCTCGATTGAACGACTCGACTTGTCGAAAGATAGCGTGCATCGCACCAGTGAACCTACACACCAGAGATGGTTTTACGGAAGGATTCGAGTCAAAATGACCTAGTATGGTGACAAGAAAATTCGTTGATTCGTAAGACCTCACTAACGCCTATGCAGCCACATCCCTGGGCGACTTGACCCAATCCTGGTCCCAAGGCACCATTGCGTCCTTGCCAACGACTGCCTTGATTGCTCTCTCGCTGATATCCCAGAATCCAGGCCCCAAGGAAGGATCTGCCGCCAAGTCCTTTTCTCGTCCTGAAACACCCTATAGTAGCTACGTCAGCAGGTTGCACGAAGCCAGGATCACGACAAGGCAGGACTTACAACGTCGACCAAATATGCACCGTTCAGATATTCCTTTTCGACCTCGGGCGATGTTGCTGCGTAGAGGGCTATGCGTGAACTGGGACGCACCGTAAAGTGATCGTCCTTCGACAGGGTGTCCAGCACATGATCGCAAAGATCTGAAGGTTGCCAATGGCTGTCTCTTCTAGGCTGATTGCCTTCTGCCAGCGTTTTCGATGGCTGGATAGCCACTGCATAGATGTTGTCGTGATGGCGCTTGACAATACGCTCAGCAAGTCCATGTCTGACACCAAGGATCAAGCTGGTCTTCGAGCGACGAAATATCTCTGAGCACACTTCTGAGTCGTAAGCAGAACGACGAATTTCACCTTCGTCACTTGAAGAGCCATCAGAAAGACTCTGTGGGCGCTGCTGGCCCGGGGCTTCGAATATCACACGTGGTGCCGGAGATCCTTGCATACGTGATGTCTTGCGAAGTACAGGCCAGAGAAGATTGCTGGCATAGAAGTGACCAAGCCACATCATGCCGAAGTAAGCATCTATACAGTGGAAATCGCTCTTGAAGTGCTGATTGTCGATGCCGGAACCAAAGATACAGAAGTCTAGCCTGGGTAGCTCCTCGCACAATGATGAGAAGACTTCCTGAACTTGAATCAAGTCTGTCATGTCGCAATATCGCCATTCGATGGCTGCATCTTGAACCTCGTTACGGATCTGTGATACCGCTGATGTGCCTTGCTTCTCGTGGGCATTCACCATTATGACTTGGCATTTGTGGATGACGAGGGCTCGAGCAATTTCACCGCTGTTGAGTCGTTAGAAAATGTGCCACTTGAGTCAAGAAAATGTGTATAGGTCGAAAAACAGGAGGGAAAACAAGCATTAGCTCTCCCAAGTTTGGAGAATCGTACATTCCCGACAGCTGTAGAACAGCAATTCGAAAAGGAAAATTCAATGTCGTTGTATTGCCTGTCCTTCGAACACATTCACGTAGGGTACTTACCCAATTCCGCATGCACCTCCCGTAATGATAGCGGTCCGGCCTTGTAAAGTTGGCATGTCGTCTGGAGATCGAAAAATGGGAAAGTAGGACCCTTGAGCGCGCATAATTGCTGTCGTTGAGTAGATGTGGACGTCGACGTTGAGGGTGATGAAAATGTCGAGGTATGGTCGGAGTAGCAGGACCAAACAAAGCAGTTGGTCAAGTCGGACATAAATCCTGCTGACAAAGAATGGTGGCTTGGAAGAACTTGGTCAAAAGAACAGTGTGGTTCTTTGAAGAGGAAGTACTGTATATACATATATATATGTATATGCTCTTGTGGAGTGCTCGATAGGATCGAACGATTGACGGCCCGGATGTCCTCTACAGTAATTAGGGCACCTACCTCACAAGCACCTAACTTTGAGCAACGATGTGCAGGATCCACATCCCTGTCACTCTTTTGCGGCTCTTTGAGTAGGTGTGAAACCCCCCGGATGCAGAATAGTCGTCGCATTCGGTAGAAATTGCCATGGAATTCTAAAAAATTTCTGCCCTCTTTTCCCTGAATTACATCTGATCATCTGCAAATATTCAAGTTTTCTTGGAAGATCATAGACAATTGTCAACCAACTTTTGGAGACTGAATTGTGTTCCTGGCATCTCAACTAGGAAACTTGGTCACAAGATTGCGCCAATGTATTCCTTTGTTCTTCACGTTGTTCCATGATTCGCAGGCCAAGCGAAGCGTTGCACAAGAATGTAGCCGAAACCGGCAGTACTTGCAGACAGGCGCTGTCGCATTCCTCTTGCACGTAACGGCCGCGACGTGGTTGAAAGAAGCATGCGCGCAGCAGACGCGTTCGTAAGAATGACGCAGCGGTCCCGAGTGGTTGGCAGTCGCTCGTATCCGGACTCCAGATTGTCGCTGTTGGCATGAGGGCGATATGAGCGTGCTTTCCGTCATCCTGGCGCAAAACGATGATGCATCAGAAGCATGTTGAGTGTCCAACACATGATTGTGGATATCATTGTAATAGCCCTGTAAGCAGAATAGGCGTGAAAGATAGTAGTCGATGTTTCAAACACCACGGCTTGACCGGTTGATCTGCGCCAGGGCGAAGAAAAAGTACTATCCTCGGTCATCAACGCCGTGGTAAGCGGGGTTCTCTCAAGGTGGTCACCGATGACAGGAGCCGTGCAGTCTACTCCTGCATCAATATTTACCAATCGCATATACGAGAGCATGTTGAAAAAGGCACCTTGGCTAACATATGTCGAGTGGGCGGCAGCAGTAGGAGAATTTGACGCAACTACGAGAGGACGAGTTGACACATCGATGAGTTTTGCTTCAGCATGGCTGGCCGCCTCAAATTCAAGAGGAATGCACCAAGCTCAACTCGGCGTCGCCGACAGCTCTGTCGATCTTGGATGCTTTGAGACTTCTGAGCAGTGAGGTCGAGCTTAGGAAACCGACGGTCAAATTTCGATGTCATCTTGATGCCGTTTTCCAATGGCTAGGAATTTTTGGGGTCATGCATTGAAGCTTGGGAAGACAGCTGCAACGATGAGGCTCTGCGTGGGGACGACGGCCGCGTCTCCGTGCAGACCGAGTTTAGAAAGCCGACCGTCGAAAATCTATGTCATTTTGATGCCGGTTTGATGAAATGACTAGGAAATTTTGGGGGTCATGCATCAAAGCTCAAGAAGACAGCTGCAACGCTGAGGCTCTCCGTCGAGAAGGCGGCCGCATGTCCGTATAATACTCAAGGTTCGACAGGGGTGTAGTTCAGCTAAAATAGGTCGGGCTCCCTGGGTTCTCGATGACATGGAACAGACGAGTAATATCGAATAGGCTTTTCTAACATGATTCAGGGCCCTCCCGTGTGTCAAACCCCCGTTTTACTATTTTCGAATCAAACAGGGCTGCAAGTTTTGTTTTTTTTTGGCCTGATTCAGCAAACTTATTAAGGGATATGTTTTATCTGGCATGATACTGAGATCGTGCAAGCAAGACACTGCCGGGCACCTTCTCAGTGCTGAACAATTCATCCTAGAACCCACTGTACACTCTCTAGTTAGATCTCCGCTCTCACACGTCCACTGACCGCATCAATGATCATGCTGCATAAGCATTGGAGGGCAGAGGCAAACAGCTCGTTAGATACGGGCTCTCAAAGCTCATATTTCGGAATACGATTACTCTTCGATTTTCTGCTCGTGTGGATCAGCATGGGCAAGCGCTAAGAAGGCGATAGTACATACATCTTGAGGTATTTCTTGAAAGCGGCGTTTAGAGTTTTCAGATGGAGAAACGCGTTCGCGTCTTCCCCCAGGCCCCAGGCAAATACACCTCCCAGCTTACGAGGCTGTACGATGGCTGGGAACTTCTTCACCATGGAGGCGGGAGTGTCCCATGACCAGAAGATTTTTTCTTCCGCATCCCAGTAGAAATTGCCATCGTCATCGTAGATAGCGTTGGGGACCGCTTTGTGGAAAGACTTCTCCAGCTCTTGAGGTATCTTATCATGCCACGAAAAGGCTCCAGACATGCCGAGATCTTTGCCGGTCTTTGGATCTTCCATCTCAACAGTCTTGCAACCGAGTGGCTTGTAGATGCATCCACCGTTTGCGTCTGTACGGAACCACTTGACGTAAAAGGCGAATCCTAAATTCGCTTTCTCGGGAGGCACGCCGTTCGTGAGATACGTATCGATGGCAATCCGAGAATTTTCGATTCCGGTGTGGTGAGTTGTGCGATTATCACGCCTGTTCATCAAGTCATAAGTCATGATGTTGAGAAAGTCTAGGTGGCGTGTCGCCTCTGCAAGTGTGTCTTTGGTAAACGCGACTTGAATATCCACTGGTTTGCCCCTTGTAACATATAATCAGCATGATTTTCAAATGGATTGAATGAACGATACATGAGTCAGGCTCAGGCAGTCTGTTTCGATTATGCCGATGAATGGCTGTATGAATGGAGACGGCTGGCAGTCAATACAGAGCATCGATACGTGCTAGCTTTCAGGATAAACTCATGAGCGGACCCATGTCCACCATTATAGAGTCGCACTGGTCATACAATCAGAAGATCTTGACTTGATTCAATGTGCTTGACTTGCAGTATGTCCGTCATCTACCTTGTTTTGAGCTGAGGCAGTCTGAGCTTGACTCATGCATCTTTTTCTTTTCGGTTTTCCTTTTGACTTACGGAACTGCTGCAGACATGATTTTGTCGGGTCCAATAGCCGCTCGGATCTCGGCGAGAAGTTTGGGATAGGCGCTAACTTCCCAGCCCTTCTCCGAGTTGGTGATCTGTTTGTAATCTTCGCCATTTCCTCCAGGGTATTCCCAGTCAATATCGACTCCATCGGCACCTGTTGAGTCGAGCATAGCTCTGACGTTGTCGGCGAACTTCTTTCGGCCCATCTGAGAGGCAGCGGCCCCCGAAAACCCTCTGGTGTCGCCCCAGCCTCCAATGGCTATCATGACAGCAGTGTTCTTGGGAAATTTGGCTCGAACAGAGTCAACATCAGTAAAGAGTGGCCAAGTCGATGATTGCTTCCCAGTGAACGTTGATGACTTCATGAAAGCTAATATGACATGGGTCACATCCGTGAGATGGGTTCCGGAAGGGTAGACCTCGTGTTGACCAGTAAGATACAAGACGTAACGCGAAGCCTGGCATACGCACGCCATTGCTGCAAGCAGCACTAGTAATGGATTTCGCATGTTTTGGTCTCCAGCTGTGGATAGATTCAATGGTCGGGTTGTTGGTGATTTGCCAAAATGCCAAAATGCTCAAGTTCAAAAGTTCAAGGGTCGTCTTGGATGATCAGGTCGTGGCTACCCCAGCCACAGTATCATTTTGGCCCAATTAAGTAATGAATGATGATCTCTCTGCTGCCAAGTCATCGTTTCGGAAGCAACACCAGGACCCTGGTTTCATGAAATGCAACCATTGCGCATCGTCTGTTATCGCTATTTTCTCAACCGGACGGGCATGAGATTTCGGGGTTCGAAGTCACTTGCACTTGCTGTGAGCTCAGGTTATCCCAGCTTCCAAACGCCTTGGACGATCGGTCATACGTACAAGTCCGACAAGACCTTTTAAATTCTAGAAATCCGTAAATCTGATTTTTCGATTTTTATGACTGTAGCATAGGTGCAGCAAACTTGAGTTTTTTGTTTTTTTATTTTATTGTTCCTGATTATTGAGTGTTGCAATCATTGAGTGCACGAGGCTTATCCTCTTTTGAATTAATACTATAGCAATAGACCACAGCTTCCTAGAATTCGATGAGTTCTGTCGGACTTGTACGTATGACCGACCGTTAATAGCAATACAAGGTGCACGAATCTGGATCCTGTGAGATGACTGTCGAGTTCCTCATACACAGCAATGTGCTCAAAAATCAACATGGCATTCGTCGATTGATTGTGATCTGTTCACGTTAACGAAAGTGAGGTCTTGGCATGCGTCGAATAAGAAAGCTCGCTCTCTAGCATGACCAGGGCTCGCTCGCAACGTGCAAGAGGTAGGTGCGCAGCCCACAATTCGCGGCTCATCACCACAGCCACCCATATCTACGGAGTATGTATGAGTATGCCAGCACACGATTGCGAACGAGACTCCAGTCAAGATCTGTAACCGGAGACTACTGTAATCTGCAACTGGATCGTTACCCTTCAATTGGTTTGACTGCACAGTTAAATGGCTGGCCTGAGCATGGATATGAATATGGATGTTTCCTGGTCTTCGAGATCGACGTCTTCTGACACAGCACGTCCTGTCGGAAGGCCGTAGCCGGACCCGATGTGCCTGAAGATCATGAATTTTTTCTTCAACACGGACGACTGTGCTGCACCACTGCATGAGAAGTGACTATTCAGGTGCCCGCAGATTACGGCACAGGCAGAACTCGAGGCAAGTAAACATCAAAAGTAGGTCGTCCCTGCCAGCTACGAGCCCTTTCGGCTCACACTCTTTTTTGTAACCTTTGAAAGTCACTCTTTGCATTTTCTTATTATGTTCAAGTCATTCGTTTTAGTGGCCGCCTCATTTGGCCTTGCGTCTGCAGTCACTTGCGATGATTTTGCTTCTTCTCTGACTTTTGAGGATGTCGACGCTTCTGTGGCATCCTGCTCATATCACACGGCTGGGGAGACCATCAACATCGAAGGCGAACAATCTGTCTGTTTCCAGCAGGTTACGCCTGAGATTGACATGTGCAGAGTTGTTCTGAACGTAGCTACTAGCCCCGAGTCTCATAATTACATGGAAGTCTGGCTCCCCAGTGGCACTACCCCTTGGAACGGCAGATTGATGGGCACCTACAATGGAGGACTTGGTGGCTGTGTCGAATACAAGGACATGATATACATGTCCTCTTTGAACTTTGCAGTTATGGGAGACAACTCGGGCCACAATTCGACGACGGCCGATGGATCAAAGCTGCTGAACAACAACGATGCAGTCATCGATCTGTCCTACCGCTCAAGGCATCTTTCGACCGTTGCTGCAAAGCAAGTGATCAAGCAGTATTACAACCAGCCAGCCAGCTACTCATACTACGTTGGATGCAGTACTGGTGGTCGTCAAGGTCTCAAATCAGCCCAGGAGTTCCCCGAAGATTTCGATGGTATCCTCGCTGGTTCTGCCGCTGCAGATTCTAACCACCTCTCGGACTGGACTTCAAGATTCCTTTTGATCACTGGTTTTGGAAAGGATGACAGGACCTTGTCGCGTGATCAATGGGTCTATGTTCATGAGGAAATTCTTTCCCAATGTGATGAGCCTCTGGATGGCGTTGCGGATGGTATCATCGAAGACCCTACGATTTGCGAGTTCAACGCCACGACTCTTCTCTGTGGTCCCAGCTCTGATTCTCGCTGCCTTACTCAGACCAAAGTTCAGACTGTCAACGATGTTTACTCGGAGTTGTACGATCAGCAAGGAAATCTGCTTTACCCTTCTCTCTCGCTTGGCGCTGAACTGGTTGCATCGCAGCAAGGACTCTTCACCGGCTCAGTTATTGGCAACGCTGCAAACTGGATTGCCAATGCGGTGTACAACGACAGCAACTGGGACCCCACTACTTTGAGCCAAGAGACTTATACCAAGGCAGACGAGACCGACGTCCTCCACGGAAACATCTCAACCTGGAATGGCGATTTGAGTGCCTTCCGTGATGCCGGAGGCAAGTTGATGATGTACCATGGTCTTGCCGACCCTAACATTGCTGGCGAGAACTCTCAGCGTTATTACCTTCATGTCGCTAAGACCATGGGGGCAACAGACGAGCAGCTAGACGAATTCTTCCGATTCTTCCGCATCAGCGGTGGTGACCATTGCTCATCAGGCGGTTCGGGTGCCTGGGAGTTTGGTCAAATCGCCGCTGGCAGATATGGTCGCCACAGCGCCATTGACCAATTGATGGCTTGGACTGAAAACGGCACTGCACCCGAAGTCATTACTGGCACCAAATTCGTGAATGACGACCCCAATCAAGGTGTCGCCTTTGAGCGTAGCCACTGCAAGTTTCCTTACCGCACCACCTACAAGGGTCCCGACTTTGACCCCAACATCACCACCAGCTGGACCTGCGAGAAGATCAACAACTGGCAGGAATGCGGGCCTGGAGCAACACCAAGGCTCTGCTAATGGTCTGACTAATTACAATTTCCTATTCACCTCAGACTACTCGCACGGGTGATATATGTCTAGATCGAGCTGATAGTGTATCACAAGCTTTATCTTGTACGAGCTTATGATCAGTCCTAAACACTTGCCTCCATCGTCTGTGATTCGAGCTTGATCTTCAGCACCACAACAGCACAAAAGTTACACGATTTGAATAGCGGTATTTGTAAATTACTGCGATGGCTTACTACAACCACTCGACTGCAAGTTACAAATGGTTCGACGTGTTTTCGAGCAGACCCAAGAAATCCTTGTTTTGGGCTGATTGATTGCCTGCGACTTGAACGTGCATGTGCACATGCGCATGGAGTCCATGCATCCATATCTATTCTTGGGTACTGCACAAGGATGCCAGAGAAGCATGCAGGGGAATACAAAAATGTGCAAATGATGACCAAGAAAATGAATAGCAGTCTTCAACTCGTGCAGAAAACACCCAGACAGAATGTGAACTCATCGAATCGAAATTTTTGCAGAGAGCTAGTAATTCAGACGACCTTGCCGTGTCCCGGTTCCCTCTGATATTTTGGCACACTAAACGCCGCAGTACTGTTTTACACTCCAGCAGCAACCTCGCTGCCACCGCCAACGCCTTCTACCTTGATCAAAAACTCCCGAACTCTACCCGCTTCTTCCCTGCCAAGTGCTCCCTTTTCCGATTCTACAGCTGCCAATAGCGAAGACAACTGATCCTCGACTTTGTCTTCTGCAACACCTGTACACAAAGACACCACTTTGCGGTAAAGGTACTCCAGCTGGGTCGAGCGTGACTTTAGCTGCGTAGACTTTTGTTGTAGACGGTCGTTGTTGGTTTCGTAGACCTTTTGCAGAATGCGTAGTTCGGCCATGGAAGGTGTGTTGTTAAGAATCTGTTGTTGGACGGCTGGTGATAGTTGTTGCGCTAATTGTGAAGGGTCTGAAATGTCGGATGGCAGACTGTCAACAAGCTCAAGCGTTGAAGATATAGATGCGTCTGCGTCTCCAACTACCGAGTTTGGCTTTGTGACTGTTCTGCCGTTGCGGTGGCCTTCATCGAGTATGCGTTTGAGATTCGCAATTTTGGACTGTTTTTCACTGCGAGATTTTGCGCGGCGTTGTAAATTTGCTAATTGATCGCTTTCTGATTTTGCTACCGCTGACAACTCCTGGATTTGCGCGTTAAGCTTGTCGATCTGAGTGGTCTTTTCGGCGAGTAGTTGTTTGTGCTGCGCAAGGTTTGCAGTGAGCATGCTGGTGAGTGAAGTGATGACTTCCTGGTTTTGGTCCTCAATGACATTCGCATTCGACACCGGCGTTGTTTCTTTCTGCGAAGCGCCTCCTGTAGCAGCGTCCTGAGATGCCGCGCGGTTGGAAACTTGTGCTTGTGAGAAGATGGGGTCAATGTTGGATGTATTGTTGAAGCCTGTAGTGGCTTGTCCGTCTGCGTCCTCAAGACCTACCCCAAAGTCACGGGCTGAGATGCCCTTTTGATTGGGGATAGTGGGGTCAGCCTTGACTTCGAGGAGCTGTTGAATGATACCTCTGTTGCCAATTCTGGCCGCAAGATTCAAGGCAGTGTTTCCTGCCTTATCTCGCGCATTGACGATGTGCGTAAGGAAGCGCATGAGGTTCATTCTCTCCTTGCCTTGTTGGCCGGGAGTTACTGAGCCATTCTCGATTGGTGCTGGCTTTGAGACGCTGCGGACCAAGAACTCGAGCAAAGCCTCGAGGTAGTACTTGCTACTAGGTGCACGGCCCTTGATTCCACAAGACACAGCGATGTGATGGAGAATGGTACGGGCCTGAGCATCCCGCACTTCAATCAAAGGACTGAGAAGCTCGAGAACATCTGGGAATGATGAATGCTCACAGCAGTTGTTGACCAAGACGGCCGAGATAAGAGCACTTTGTCCGGCAGCATTGCCGCGGAATATGTTGGCTCCTTTCTGGATGAGCAATTTTATAAGAGGCACTCGTGATAAAGTTGCAGCCCAGTGTAATGCGGTATTTGCTGATGGATCCAGAGGGATATCTAGGTCCTCTGGCGATAGTGAAATGAGTGCTGGATGTAAAGCAAAATCTTGCCTTGATGATTCGGCGAAAAGATCAAGAAGCAGTTGACGTTTGTTTTCTTCGTCGAGTCCGATTGGTGCTGGCAGTGGGGGGAGCGTGACGGGCTCGTCCGAGCCATTGATGTTCTCTTGGATATACTGTTGAGTGCTTTGCAAAAAGGACTCTCCGGGCTCGGTAGGGTCAAGCGACATGATTGAAGCATCGACGGGAATGTCGTCGTTGGGCCTCATGCGTTTTCTCGGAGGCTCTTGACCGCCCGGGGCTTGTCTCCATGCAGGGTTCTGAGTATTGTAACCAGAATCTGGGATTGAACTGTTGTGATAGTTTGCATCAGAAGTGATGGCGTGAGCTGTGTTCTGTTGGTGCTGTTGGGAGGATCTTCTCATGTGGCTCGGGCGGGCAGGAGAGTTGAGGCGAGCAGCCTTGTTGAGGGCGGCGAGTGCGACAGATGACATGGGAGAGATGTTCTGGAAGAAGGTGTTTGAGGTAGTGGAAGCATTCCTGTCCTGCACGCCAGCGGCATAGAACCTCTTTCGGTTGGCGGCCATGGCCTGTTCCTTGGTCGGAGTCTCGGTGGTCTGCCCAGTACCGGAGCCATCAAGGTCGTGTTCGAGGAGTGGGAGCAGCAGATCTTCGACACCGTACTGACGGCAGAACTCGCGGCCTCTGCGATAGTTGATCCAGGTGCCTTGGTACTTGCCGTATCCGCCCTGGACCTTTTCGTGCTCGCCTGGCAGGATTTCCTTTTCCAAGACTTTTGTGCGTTTTCCCTTGTCGACACCGGCCACTTTCAGAATCTGCGTGGCGTTGAGCCAGCCATCGGAGCGGCGGCGCATGCAAGCAATATTGTTGACTTCCATTTCGTAGACCTGGACCCCAGAATATACAGCCTAGCTTCACTTTTAGCGGGTGGTGAGTGAGGGGCAGGAATGGACAAGCGAACCGTGTAGATGGTGGGCTTCTCAAAGGTCGGACGCATGTTCTGCTGTGGAGCTTGTGCTGGAGCACCCTGGCCGTAGCCGGCATCTTGCAAGGCTTTGAAGGTGTGTGCCATGCCCGGTGACTGAGCGACAGCATGCTGGGCTGTCTGTGAGCCGTAGGGCATCGAGTAGTAGGCCTGGTCTTGCGGTGTTCGGTTCGTGTGTTGGGCCATTCTGCCTGCTGAGAGCCGTGGCAACGTACGAGACGGACAGCTGAGACGACGTTGGAGCAGTCACAGGCGGTGCGAGCTGTGTAGACGAGTGCAGCAAAAGACTCGTCGACCCTGTCCAGCTGCTTGGGCGACATGAAGCGCGAGAGACGTGGAGCGCGTCTTGATTGCCCGCACGGACCACGGCTCTTTTGTGGGGCCATGGCACGTCGTTAGTTTTGGCTCGAGCTACTACAACCAACTATCAAACTATATCCGTCTCCATGTCTCTCGGATCGGTCGATTGCTTGCAGATTTTCAGGGGTAGCCTCACTGCCATGTTGCTTGATAAGAAATACGGACGTACATTGAAGAAAAAATGTGCCAATTGGCTAATCACATTGTGGGTACCTTCCCATTCCGAATACTATAGTACATATCTGTGCAAGTAACGCCGCCCCAATCGATTTTTTCGAACATGTACAAGCTGAAAGACACACCATATGCAATCCGTCTAACGTCTGCGGAGGTACCAGTTGAATGCCAGAGCCATTGTCTCGGTGGCAAACGGAGTAGGCACCTCTGCCAATCCGGGTCTAGCAACAGGGTGACGGAGGTAGACGGCGCTGCAGATCTTTTGGTTGACCTCTAGGTAGCGCGGGATAAATGCGAATGCACTCATGAACTCACGCGGCCTCCATGGTGTGGCATAAGGCTTTGAAACGTCGATCGGGTTCTCGTTGGCACGCGCGAGCGCAGCGTGCAGCAGCTCGGCGTCCTTGCGGGCACGGTATGCGTCTTCTTTTATGACTGGCTGTCGCTGGTCCTCCACGGTAGCCTCTGCCGGGGGTGCGCCCTCGGCGGGAAGTTTGGCGGCGATAGCGTTCAGGGTCTCCTCCAATGTTTCGACTGTCTCGGCACCGGGCCTAGGAACTCCGGAAGGTCGCAACCGCGACATGGTTTGCTTGACGGATTTGGCAAAGGCCCGCAGATCCTGCTTGCGCTTCCCAGACAAGCCTTCTCTGCTCTCCTTGGTGATGTCTTGAGCGCGCGCGAGCAATGACTTTAAAGCAGCTTTTGGATCTTCGTCGACGGTTTCGATTGTCTTGTTCGACTTGGCGGTTGTCTTTGGGCTTTCCTCAGTGTCCGCAGTCTCGGACTCGCCGAGAAGGTCGTCAGCGTCATCGTCGACAATCTGTTCAACTTCATCGGCGTCCTCGCGGCCTTGTAATGTGTCTGGGCTGTTCTTGTTGTGTTTGCGAGCGCCAGTGGCATAAAGAACGCGCTCGGGTTCTACGGAGAACATATCACCAGGATTGAGAAGGTAGCCAGGGTGTTGCATCTAGACGTGTTAGCTTGCAGTGGAGACTGGAGACGGACTGAAAGCGTACCTTCTTGCCATTGACCTTGACAAAGCCGTGTACTACAAACTGTCTGGCCTGGCGGGCACTGCTGGCAAAGAGGGCACGCCAAACAGCAGTATCCAGTCTTCGTTCAGTTGGGAAATATGTCATGTGCATGTAGGGCGTCATCTTTGGGGTTGATTTCGAAGACTGGCTGCCATCATCTGTCTTTCGTGAAGAACTGAGACCAGAGCCACGACCCGCAGCTTGCTCGGAGCCATCTGTACGGGCGAGAAGTTTGTAGTCCATTGGCACGACGGCGGGGAGGCGACGGTCAAACATGCGAGTCCATTTTCCTTCGCGAATCTGCTCGCCGTGGTACGCGCGAGTCAAAGACTTTGCTAGCCATTTTTGCTGGAAGAAGGTCTTTTGTGCAGCGAAGGGAGTGGTCAGGCGCGAAATATTATACAAGGTCCATTTTGACCAGTCGGCTCGGACTTTCTGCGCATGGTCAGCGGGCGCAATGAGATGGCGATGCAATATAGACGTACAGGTTTCTTGAGACCGTGAAACCTCTTACGCATGGCGACGGTGGGCGCAAAGCGAGTTCGACAAAAGTATCGACGGCGACGTCTGGCTCGAAATTCGTCTCCAGAGATGCAATGCAATCCACGGCGAAGAATTCTGTCATGACGGGTCAACTCTTTTGACAGCTTTCATCGTCGACATCGACAGCAACGCAGCAAATCATTGAAGACATGCCAACGTCAATCCTCTATTCTTCACAATGTGATCTAGACTGGACACCTGCTTTACGCCATCTTCTTGGAGCTATACATGTTTTTGGCTGCACGAGCACGCCTACACATGGCCACGTATGCCTCATTGCGCCCTGAGACTATGACACGGAGCTACAGAGCTCGCTCATCATGTTATCAAAGTGTAGAATCATCAAGCTCATTGGTCACATCTTGGAGTGCAGGAAGTCACTACCCAGGCACGTCAAGAATGGTTCTCATTATGCATTCAAGATAAGCAATCAGAGCACGAAATATACAACATCATCCCGAACCATTCAACATGGTCGCTGCCAAGAAACATGGGGAAGTGGTCATTATTTATCTCTCATGTCGTGCATAGGGCGTTCTTCGTCTAGGATTTATCTGACCGACTTGTCATTGCTTTAAATTACTTCTATATCTACCTTGCTCTAGTACCTGCAGTATCACGGAGACGCCTCGCAGCGAGTCCCAATCCCAATCACAATGTCCGGCCAACCTACCATCAGTCATGCAACTCGCGAAGGTGGGTCAATGAACAAGTCTGACCATGAGAAACGTATCTGTTGACGTGTGTACAGATGTGCCACATATCCTGAGCCTCATTCGCGAACTCGCCGACTACGAAAAGGCCCTCTCATCGTGCCATGCAACCGAAGAATCGTTGGCCGCAACTCTCTGCTTCGCCCCTTCGCAAGGCCAACCGCCGTCAGGGCCTGGATACGCCAAAGTTCTCTTACTTCGCACACCCGACAGCAATCAAGTGGCCGGTATGGCATTATACTTCAACAACTACTCCACGTGGTGGGCAGCGCCTGGAGTCTACTTGGAAGATCTGTTCGTCAGGACAGAACACCGCAACAAGGGTTATGGAAAGCTTCTGATTGGAGCATTGGCAAAAGAAGTGAAGAGGATTGGAGGCAAGAGACTGGAGTGGTGTTGCTTGAAGTGGAACAAGCCATCCTTGGACTTTTACAAGATGCTCGGAGCTGTTCAGATGGAGGATTGGGTGACATTGAGGGCGGATGGAGAGGCTCTGGAAAGATTGGCTGGATTGTCTGACAAGGCAGCCAACGTGCAGGTGGGTGGCCAGTAAAGACGTGTCCGAACGATAGCCGTCATGTGGGATGAAGGGATGAAGGGCAACCCTACAACGCCAATATCGCTTGCAAAACCTTCTACTGGCCTATAGAGCAGCTACGACCATCACATCATTCGAGACCTGGGAAACTTGATTCACATGTTGATCCCAAGATTATTGATGACTCGGTCTCACACCCTCATCTTCAGCTTGACCCATGATCTTCATGCTGCAAGAAGACATAGATGTTTCCCAGGCTTGTAGTCTTTAACCCGAGCGCCTTCCCTTTTAAATCGACTTTGAATTCTCTTCAACATGAACACATGTACTCCAGCTGTTCATCAAACTGCAAGCATCCCCGATTGGCCCTCGCTGGAGGGTGTTTCTGACAATTCAAAGCCACGTCCGGGTCACCGATCCAACAAGATTGTACGTCACAGCAAGGGCCGTGCTCTAGAATGTTCGCGGAGTTTCTGCGGCGGCGTTTCTGCGGGCAGGGCGAATGCTTGCTGAAGAAATTGTCCTGCGCCCAACGACGTCGACAGCGCCAACAGAGCCCCTCTATCCCACCTTCTCTCCAGACTTTTCAAGCGCCTTTCTTTGATTGAGATACCCCTTTGTCGCCTGTCCAGACGACCTCTGCTTGCCTCCACAAAAGTTCCCGTTTTCTTATCGCATCTCTAAACACCACCACACACCATGTCGTATGTTTAGACGCCCGCCACATGTACACGATTGTCTTGCTGACCTTTGACCTCTAGTGTTGTCGGTCTCGACTTTGGCACCCAAAATGCCGTCATTGTGAGTTTGCGTCGATTCCGTAATCCAAATGCAGAACCTTGACTAATCCATTGCGCAACAGGCTGTTGCCAGAAACCGCGGTGTTGATGTTATCGTAAACGAAGTCTCCAACCGCGCAACACCCGCCCTCGTTGGCTTCGGCCCCAAGTCTCGCTACCTCGGTGAGGCCGCAAAGACACAGGAAGTTTCCAACCTCAAGAACACCGTCGGTTCCCTCACCCGTCTCGCTGGCCGATCGCTGAAGGACCCCGATGTCGCCATCGAGCAAGAGCACGTTTCGTGCAAGTTGGTCGACGTTGACGGCCAGGTCGGTGCCGAGGTCTCATACCAGGGCAAGAAGGAGCAATTCACTGCCACCCAATTGACCGCCATGTTCCTCACAAGGGCCAAGCAAACCGCCTCGTCCGAGCTCAAGCTGCCCGTCAACGACATGGTCATCGCCGTGCCCGCCTGGTACACCGACGCTCAAAGAAGAGCCATCATCGATGCTGCCGAGATCTCTGGCCTCAAGATCCTGCGCTTGATCAACGAGACCACTGCCACCGCCCTCGGATGGGGTATCACCAAGACTGACCTGCCCGGCCCTGAAGAGAAGCCCAAGAGAGTCGCCTTTGTCGACATCGGCCACAGCAACTACACCTGTTCGATTGTCGAGTTCCGCAAGGGAGAGCTCAAGGTCATCTCGACCGCCTATGACCGTCACTTCGGTGGTCGCAACTTCGACAAGGCCATTGTTGACCACTTCGCTGCCGAGTTCAAGGAGAAGTTCAAGGTCGACATCAACGAGAACCCCAAGGCCAAGCTGCGTGTTGTTGCTGCTTGCGAGAAGCTGAAGAAGGTCCTGTCCGCCAACGCTGGTGCTCCCATCAACATCGAGTCTTTGATGAACGATGTTGATGTCCGCGGTTTCCTCAAGAGAGAGGAACTCGAGGAGATTATGAAGCCCCTCCTCAGCCGCTGCACTGCTCCTCTCGAGCAGGCTCTCTCTGAGGCCAAGCTCAAGACCGAGGACATTGACACCATCGAGCTGGTCGGTGGCTGCACTCGTGTTCCCGCCCTCAAGGCCGCTATCCAGGACTTCTTCGGCAAGCAGCTGTCCTTCACCCTCAACGCTGACGAGGCCATCGCCCGTGGTTCCGCCTTCGCCTGCGCCATCCTTTCGCCCGTTTTCCGTGTTCGCGATTTCTCCATCCACGACATCTGCAACTACCCCATCGAGTTCACCTGGGAGAAGAGCGCCGAGATCCCCGACGAGGACACCTCGCTCACCGTCTTCAACCGTGGCAACGTCATGCCCTCCACCAAGATTCTTACTTTCTACAGAAAGCAGGCCTTCGATCTCGAGGCCAAGTACGCCAAGCCTGAGATGCTGCCCGGCAAGACAAACCCCTGGATCGGCAGATTCAGTGTCAAGGGAGTCAAGGCCGACGAAAAGGACGATTTCATGATCTGCAAGCTCAAGGCTAGACTGAACTTGAACGGCATCTTGAATGTCGAGTCAGGATACTACGTTGAGGACATGGAGGTCGAGGAGCCCATCGAGGGTGAAGATGTGAGTTATTACAAGTTGCAATCTCAATCCGAATAAGAGAGAGAAAGCAAACGACCCAAAACCGCAGTCAGTGCTGACATGAAGACACAGGCCATGGACACCGACAAGGAGCCCAAGACCCGCAAGGTCAAGAAGCAGGTCAAGAAGGGTGAGCTCCCCTTGTCCGCTGGCACTGCTTCTCTCGATATTCAATCTATCGCCAACCTTTCCGAGAAGGAACACAACATGATCATGGAGGACAAGCTTGTCGCAGATACCGAGGACAAGAAGAACGAGCTCGAGGCATACATCTATGAAATGCGCGCAAAGATTGACGAGGAGTACGCCGACTTCTCCAGCGAGGAGGAGAAGACCAAGCTCAAGGAGAAGCTCGAGGCTAGCGAGGTAAGCTTCCACACATACACAATCCATACGCAAAATTCGATGCTGACATTAACAACCAGGACTGGCTCTACGACGAGGGCGACGACGCCACCAAGGCCATCTATCAAGCCAAGATCGACGAGATCCGCTCCATCGGCGGCCCCATCGCCCAGCGCTACCTCGACAAGTTCGAAGAGGAGCGCCAAGCCGCCCTCAAGGCCCAAGAGGAAGCCGCAGAGAAGAAGCGTGCCGAGCAGGAAGCCCTCAAGCAAGCCCAAGAAGAGCAGGCCGCTGCCGCCGCCGCTGCTGCAAAGATGGCCGCTCAGCGCGAGCAGCAGGAGAAGAAGGACGCAGAGATGCAAGACGCATAGAATCGCGTCTCTACTCTGAACTTCTGAAATCTAGACCATCGCGATCCCCTCTTCCCCCTTCCAATTTCTCTCTCTCTCTCTTTTATTTTAATGCGAATGAAATGAAGCAAACACACAACAATACTAGACCATCACTGCAAATTCTTTCGGACCCCCCCTTTTTATTTTCTAGTTGTTGAGAGCATGCATGAGGGTGGTTTCGGTGCAGAGGCGTGCATTGGTGGTTTCTTTCTTCTTTTTGCCCGTCTCTGATAGTCACGAAAAGCGATATAGAAATGCAACGACAAACCGGTTCACCTTGACCGGATTTCTAGCATGCATGCAAAATGACTCTTCGAAACGATTGTGCTTTGCAGTTGAGTGGTTCGTCCACGTTTGAACAGTGAGAAAAATCATCATGAGTAGACATATGATGAACAAGTTCATATTTGAGCAGGACATGGATGGAGAAAGTGAGGAGGACAGAACATAGAAGTGCATTCGAGTTTTTTTTCCCGTTGATCCTTGTTTGACGTATAATCCAGGTGCTGCGAACTTATCGATTCAAACTCAGCAGATTCTCCACGTACCTCCTGGCATCAATGCCGATACCTCCAGCCAATGCGGCAGCACTGCCCCATCCACCCGCCGAAGCATCGTCTTGCTCACTCTGCGACTGGCCCCCTCTGACGCCGACGAGATTGTACATGCCACTACTGACCCGACTCGCCACACCCTTGGCCGCACCACCCACACTCTTTCTTTCGACGACATGATCGCGCGCTTTGCGCACCAAGATTGCGGTACGGCAGTGTTCAGGACGTGGGTGCTTGCCATCCTGCTCGCCGGGCTGGGGGATGCGCATCCACACGACCCACCAGTGCCTGCTCGTTTTGCTCGTGCGTTCGGTTTCGTTGGCAGAGCGGAGGGTGTGTTGCAACGTGAACAGGATATGGCTGTGCACGTTCAGAGCTTCCAGGCGCGTCCACGCGGGCGGTGCATCGCGGCCCGTACTCGTGGTACCGATTTGCCCTTGCTGTGGCGTGGTTTGCCCTGGCTCTGGGATGTTCGGCAGAGAGGTGTGGCAAGTGAGGTTGACGGGATCGTAGACCAGATCGAAAACAGGGCTGTTGCGGGGTGGTGCGTAAGGTGGGTTCAGCGGATTGATAGCCATAGGCTCGAGGGGAGAAGTATGTGCTGCCGCGATCCTCTCGGCGACTTTTTGGGCAGAGGTGCTGTTGAGGAGGCTTTTGTGGAGGGGCCGTAGGTGTTTGTGGAGGTTGCGGTAGAAGGCTGTGATGCTGAGGGAAGGCGTGCGTTGCTCGAAAAGGAAAACGTGGATGAAAGGTCTATGCACGTAGACCAGCACGCGCAATCGGGATGAGGTGTCGTTATTCATGACACTGGCGCGAGAATCCATTTCTTCCATTTGGTTGTTATCGTTGTTTTCTGCGAGGTCGACTTTGACAGTGCGCAACAGATTGCGCTCGGCTTCTGGGACTTCGGAGCCGCCGATTGTGGCATCACTATCATCATCAGTTTCAGCTGGTTCACGGTCGAGATCACCACGGTAGCCGACGAGAAAATGGCCACTGTTCTCTTGCCGGCGTTGGACTTGCAATGCGGCCATTGCTTGGTAGCCGTCTGGTGTTGGATCGAGATGCTGCATGGGAGCTTCTTCTTTTTTGTCTTGTTTTGGGTTTCCCTTGACGGTTTTGGAGCTAGATGTAGATGAGCGTCTTGGACCTTCGGGTCGTTTTGGAGATTCTGAACGCTTGGGGCCTGATGCTAGGCCAAAAGTGAGATACTTGACCCATTTGTCGGAGCTTCCGAGGCCCCATGTTGAAGACTGTTCGGCCGGCGGAGTTGTATCATTAGAGGTGTTTGAGTCAGCAGAGGCACTGGCTCGATTCAGCGAAGCCTCGACGGCGCTGACGATGGGTGGAGGAATGCCGGGATGAGAAGCAACTTGAACGCCTGGACTGCCTGTGGCGTGATCGTGGGAAGCGACTCTATCATGCATCTGAGGACGTGGATCGGGCGGCAACTCAATACCCTTGAGTTTGTTGATGGCTTTGTTCTTCGGATGCTCTTGATCGGCGGGTGTGGGCTCAGACTCTGTTTCCGTTCCTTGGACAGGTGGGCGCCTGCGCCTCTTACGACGTTGACGATGAGGGTTGTCCTTGACACCGTAGGCGTGCTCGCCGTACGCATAGATGTCGCGAACCCAGGTAGAGATGTCGCGGACCGAGGAGCGTGTAATGGCACCGACGCCGCTGAAGATAAGGCCGTCAGGAGCCTGAGGCTCATGGCCACGACCTAGCCAGGGGAGACCTTGTCGAGCATGATCAAGCGTGTCTTGAGACGGGTCGTCGTTGTGATGGTCGGACTCGGGAGGAGCGGCCTCGCCGAAGCGATGGACGAGCAAATCGACCAGACCTTCTGTACCATGTACCAGGTGCTCCAAGACTTCTCTGTCTCCGCTGCCCCAATCTTCTTCGCCCACACCGTAGCCCAATTCGCCTCCTGCTGCAAGCTTCAGCCCTCCGAACATGTCGACAGCCGGGTTGCCATGCAGCAGAACGTCCCAGTTGCGACAGAATCGAGTCCAGAAGCGATCGAGGACGGCCGAAAACTTGTCGGCAGGGAGCTTGACATACATGTCGCTGAGCGAGGGGCCATGGTGGAGGGTGAAGATGCGGTATGCGGCGAGGACCTGCTGAAGAAGGAGTGGAGCCGGGCTGACCTCGCGCGACGAGTATTCGTATTGCTGACGCTTGTTGGACGAGGGAAGGCGGGTCAGGTCGATGGCCTGCAAGACGTGTGGGTGAGCGGATGAGAATGGGCACTAGACGGGCGAGAAACAAGAAACATACGGCCAGCACCCACCAGTCCTTCTCCAACTCGTGTATCAAGACACGCGACTTGTCCGTCTCGACGGCTTCGATGGGCTCGCCGTCGGCAAAGTTCCTTGACGCTGTTTAACACGCATGCACCAACGAATCAACCGGCCGACTGGCTGTACCTGGCAAAGCCCGCCATGCCTTGGGCAAGGCCAACTTGTCGCAGCTTTTCATTCTCGCTCGATCCATCTTCGTCTACTGTGCCTTTGGCTCTTCCCGAGCGCGAATAGTAAAAGACCACTTGTTGGCCGAACGTCTCGTCCGTCGGTCCCAGCGGCGGGCTGTAGATGGAGAAAAACGACAGTTGCGCCGGCGTGAACTGGTCCTCTTGCATGTTCGCTCCAGTCGACGGGCGGCGTGCATCTGTCGGTGCTTTGTTTGCTTCCAAATCATGAGGCTCTGCTGCACACGCTCGAATGTGACGTCGATCCATCCGCACTCTCGATTCACGTTCGAGATCGTCCAACTTGGGACCACAACATCTGGTCCTCATATTTCCATTTGTCTTTTTCTAAATCTACTGTTCTTTTTCTACTCATCTGCCCATGTCATATCAATGTCTGTTCCGATATCCTCCATAGCCAGTACTGGTGTAGCCATCACCAATCCACTCGTCTTGTACCGTGCTTTGGTCGCAACTAACCGTATAACTCAAGATCCTGCCCAACACAGACTCGGTGGGTTGTCATGTCCCTTTCTTACACGACCAGTCTCACCAACAGTACTTAGCAATCCATCTGCAGAAACTTTATGATCGATTAAAAGACTATGAGCCAACGATCGAGTACAAGCAGAGGCTCGATCAGATAACACGGGCCGTCGGTCCTTCAGTCAACACCAACTTGGATGCCGATGGCTCCAAACGAGGACTATGGCAAAACATACTCGCCCAAAGAGAAAAGAGAGACAGTCTGGCTCTGACCAGGGTTCTTACCAGCCATGAAGCCGCCATGAACCTCGATTCGCCTCGCGGTCTGATGCTCCATGGAGAAGTAGGCACAGGCAAGAGTATGCTCATTGATCTATTTGCCGATTGCTTGCCAAACAGAAAGAAGGCTCGTTGGCATTTCAATACCTTTATGCTTGATACTTTTGCCAAACTTGAGCAGTTGAGGAGGAATCGGCTGTCAAGAATCCCGCCTCATATTGCCACTACAGATGTGGAAGAACACTCTCTGCTTTGGCTTGCCCGTGACATGATCAACAATTCGCCCATCCTCTTCCTGGACGAATTTCAGCTTCCGGACAGAGCAGCATCAAAGATCATGACCAATTTGATGACCTCTTTCTTCCAGCTTGGTGGTGTTTTGATTGCAACAAGCAACCGGATGCCTGAAGAGTTGCACAAAGCTGCTGGCATGGCCTTTCCACCGCCTTCAAGGCTACAAACCTTGACCCAGAAGTTGGGCATGGGACGAGCCACGAAAGGCAAGAGCGAGAACATGTTTGCTGGACAAGGCGAGTTTGCAGGCTTCCTCGAGGTACTCAAGGCTCGTTGTGAAGTTTGGGAGATGAGTAGTGGCAAAGACTATCGCAGACATGAAGCCAGTTCTCAAGCACCACCGCCGATTGCCGAAGAAGATCGATTCGAAGATGTCACTGACATGGAAGCCTTTGAAAGCGACTCTGCTGTTTCTGGTATCCCAGAAAGCAAAGAAGGAGCTCCAGAAACACCAACCGATGCCTTAAAGGCGCCTGCGTACTTCTTAATCAACCCGGGCCTTGAAGCATCAGAAGCAGACAAGACTGTCTACCAGCAACAAGTCTCAGAAGCCGAGCAAATATTGCTAGGTACAGATGCGTCAGAAATCCAATGGTCACCGTCCAGCATGCGTGTCTACGGTCGTATGGTACCGGTTCCTCGATCGCACAACGGAATCTCCTCTTGGACCTTTTCCGAACTCTGTGCTTCTGCCCTCGGACCCGCCGACTACATCACCCTCGCCTCCACCTACCACACACTGATCCTACACGACGTACCCATCCTCTCATTACTGCAAAAGAACGAAGCACGCCGCTTCATCACCCTCCTAGACGCCCTCTACGAAGCCCGCTGCAAACTCCTCATCACCGCCTCGGCCGGGCCAGACGAAATCTTCTTCCCGGAGAAGAGTGCAGGAGAAGGCGTCACCCAAGATGCCGTCTACGCCGAAACCTTTGCCGAAGCATACCAAGACGCCACCGCGCCCTTCCGCCCAAACATTTCTTCATCAACCCCCGACTACCAGGAACCCGATTACACGCATTCACGGCTACAAGGCATGCTGGCTCCCGACAGCCTCGAAGACGACCCGCCAAACCGCATCCGTCGGCTTTCCGAAAGGGAACGTGGGCCTATAGATCCAGATGACGACACGCGTATGCGTGGACTGAGGCAAGGCAACGCCATCCTCCCCGATTTCAGCAACACGAAAAGTTTCACTGGTGAAGATGAGCGTTTCGCTTACCGTCGTGCTCAATCGAGGCTTTGGGAGATGTGTGGAAGGAAATGGTGGGCGAGGGATGAGGAGAATTGGCACAAGCCTTTGCCGTCTTCTGTGCGGTCTTGGGAGGTTTCGAAACCACCTGTCTTTGGATCTGTAGGTAATGTTCTGGCTCAAGGTGCAGGTGATGCGAAGATGGGGGCCGCGAGAAGTGTAGATGAGGTGAGGGATGAAGTCATGTTTAGACATGGCGCGAGTCCGTTCAGAAGAAGTGAGGAGCCGCCGCCAAAGTTCTCGTGGACGCATATCTGGGGGACTATGAAATGGGGAAAGAAGGCCGGGGCTTGGGGGCAGGGTGTGGAGGGGTTGAAGGATAGGAAGAAGAAGAGTTAGAGCGGTGCATGTCACGATCGTAGTCTAGAGTTGCTATACTTTTTCATGTCTTTTTGGAAAAGTAATGAGAATAGACGAGCATGGAGAATGGATAAAGCATCAGAGTGGACAAGGTCATGGTGCAATGAGCAGAGTTTGATTGACGAGGTGACATTTTTGGGAGTGGTTTGAGGTGCTAGAGGATGGACCACCGCGAATGGAGGTGCAGGCACAAATGAGCGAGTGTGGCCGCATAAAAGACCCTGCTGTGTAGACCTACTGAAAAGACGAAGAGTGCAAAAAGATTGGTAAGAGGGGTTGCACATCACACTCAAAATCAAAGCGATAGGCAAACAGAAAGAGGCAATGTGGGTATCTTTTCATTCCATTAGCCAAGAAGCTGGACATGTGCATACCGTATCTATGTCACAGAATGCGATGCCGGAGGTAAGTGAATACAGAAGGCATGGTCGGAAGTAGGAACTCGCGATGACGGGCAGGAGCAGGGTCGTTGTGTTGGGTGTTTTTGGAAACTGTTTTGTTCATTTTTCATGTTCGCAAAGAAAAAAAGAGTCCCATTTTCGCCAGCCGATCAACCCGCAAGCGTTGATATCAGTTTTGTTGACATCAGGTGTTGTGTGGACAAAGAGGAAATGTTCTTTTGTTGGATGCTTGTTTCCTGCCCGCGAAAGAGAAAGCGTAAAGAGTCGTACAACCGGAGGAGGGTAACGAGTTGTTTACGATCTGGGCTTCTCCTTCTTCTCCTTCCACAGGGCGGAGAGACCGACACCGGAGACCTTGACAACCTTGAAACGGACACCGGGAATATCACCCTTGGCCTTGCCCTTGCGACCGAAACCGGCGAGGAGGACCTCGTCGTTCTCATCGACGAAGTTCAAGCAACCATCGTTGGGGACTGCGTAAAAAGACTCAATGTTAGATTTGACTTTGTTCGTGTTGTGTATGATCCTCGTCTCTTGCGTCTTTCACGTACCGAAAGCGGTGACCTTCTTGCCGTTCTTGATGAGCTGAACACGGACACACTTGCGAATGGCCGAGTTGGGCTGCTTGGCCTCGACACCGACCTTCTCGAGGACGATACCCTTGGCGTGCGACGAACCACCGAAGGGAGAGGACTTGTAGGCGGTACCGAGCAGACGCTTCTTGTAGTTGAGATCGGCCCAGCGACCCTCGCGGCGGGTGTTCTGGAGCTTGCGGGCGGCGTTGAGACCTCTTGGCTTTCCTTTACCCATGATTGCTACAGGCGAGAGGTGTTAGTTCTGATGGTTCGAGAGATTGCAAGGTGGTGGTAATGGTGGTGGTGGCGGCGCGCGCGTGTCGGAAGTTCGAAAAATCGGCGAAAAGATTGATGGCGAGAGGATGATTGACTGGCTCTTGCAGGGGATGTGGAATTTGAACGTACCGGTTTGTTGGTCGTCAAAGGTTGTCGATAGAAGTCGCGGACGAGGTTCGAAAGATACAGCGTCTCTCTGGCAAGGAATTCGTGTGGCCCCGGGTCCGTGCACGGCCTAAGCGAGCATTTTCTCTTGTGCGTCGACCGCCCGCCTGCCAAGCCCTTCAAGCCCCAGACCTTGGGCTCTCCTCTCCCATCACTTGCTGCGCTCATTCGCTCGTTGCTCTCATCTGTGTGCCAGCATCTTCCACTAATCCTGCTTGCTGCACTGTAGCTCTGGCAACGCCTAGTATCACTGCGATGGCAATCTATTTTCCTTCCAGTCTGACAACATGGTATTTACACCATGATGTTTCCGATTTCCACTGCGAAAGACAATCATTCTTATCTTTATCCTCCTGTCGGCGTTGATGTGACTTCTGAGTGCCCAAGTAGAGCTCTCGATATCTCGATATCCTCACCGTAAGCACAAATGCGTGCATCAGTGACGGGGCTTTTCGCTCTGCCCACAATTCTACTCACCGTTCTCCTTGCGAATCCGTCTCACAGTCAAGACTGGCCTTACAATTTACCAGCAGGTGCAAAGTACTATCCCGAACATGAACATCATGTCAGGCGGAATCTTGAAATTCAGCAACGTCTACAATCCGCAACTCCATCTGCCCTACGGAAAATGACTGATAACGAAGGCGAGATGTTTTTCTTGGACTATTGGCGGTTCGATGACCAAATACACGATTCTGATGAACTGGCAAATGTGCTGGACTCCCGCCGCTCCGTCACCTCTGCAGCACTGTTGGCAAATATTTCCAATGTCGAAGAACTGCTTCCACCATTGCGTCTGCATGCATATCCTCAACAACTCATTCCATTCCACAGGTTTCTCGGTCGTAGCTTATCTCAAAGGTCGTATCAGTGCCCGAACGGAACCAACAGCTGCGCAGCGATTGGACAACCCAACAGCTGTTGTGCTACGGGCGAAACCTGCATGAACCTGCCAGACTCCAACGGAGCATCGGTGGGTTGTTGCCCTGACGGAGCTACTTGTGGAGGACAGATTGGGTCGTGCAATACTGCTGCTGGATACACCACCTGTAATAATCAGAATGGTGGTTGTTGCATACCCGGTTATATCTGCCAGGGTATTGGATGTGAGCTCATCACGAAGACGACGTTTTTGCAAAGTCGTTAACATTATGTTCAGGTGTATATGCATCGACCGCCACAACCACCGTCACACTTCCGACAATCACAGTGACAGCTGGAGCTTCATGGTCGACTTTGTCTGATAGTGCTACCACTCAGACCATTGTCATTTCAGCAAGCTCAGCTTCGCAGACAGCTTCCATCAGTACCACCACGACTACGCTGGTTATGACTACTTCTGGAAATGCTGTAACGAGGACAATCATTCAAACGACAACCATAGTTCCCATTTCAGAGATATCATCGAGCTCTGGGGTTCCGTTAAGTCCATCTTCTTCAGGTCAAGGTCCGTTGACTTGCAGTCCTGGTTTTCGAACATGCCCAGCAAGCCTGGGAGGCGGTTGCTGCCATACCGATCGAGCTTGTGGTTCTGTGACTTGTCCACCACTCTCTACAGCTGCTCCGCCCGTCCTGCCAACCAGCGGCTCCGACACAATCTCGAGTTCGACTTCAACTTCAACCCCAGTGTCAAGTACCAGAACACGCTCAAGCGTCTCATCATCTAGCACTGTCAGTTATTCAGGTTGTCCTACAGGGTTTTACATGTGCAGCGCATATTATCTCGGGGGATGCTGTCGCGTGGGGAGAAACTGCGATACAACGAGCTGTCCAACTTCTGCAAGCACCGCTGTGGTCACCAACTCGGACGTTACCGTGATTGCTCCTAGCGGTGCCACTTCCGCGGCTGTCACTGGAAATTGTGCTAATGGCTGGTTTAGCTGTGCGGCCAGCGAGGGAGGTGGATGCTGCCCGTCGGGCTATGGTTGCGGAGCCAGCTGTACTGCCATGGTCAGCGGGCAAAGCGATATTGGCAAAGGAGCTCCGAGCGAAGCAGCTCAAGCAGCAATGTGTGGCTGGGTGCTCCTCAGTGTAGGCATTTTATCGGGTGCTGGAATGATATTTCTATGAGCTCAGGAGGTGTATCGATAGGTGTTTAGCCGCCCTTGAGAGTCTGCTTACAATGCTATACCAGCACCTATAGCTCGAAGAGACACAGTCCACTCGGCTATGTAATGACCTTGAAGACTTGGACTTCGATGCGGTTGCCGCTCATGAGAAGTTTCTCTAGATGCAGGGGGAAGCGTCTGATTAGCGAGCGATATCTTCTAGTAGCCTTCTACGCACTTGTTCAAGCACTGTCTCTCAGAGGAACAAGCTTTTGTCACAAGACCGGTTGACCATACACAACTCTGATATTGCCAAGTTGGATGTGTACAGGACAGTTCAAATGCCTCGTACGTGTAACTTTAAGCGAGAGGCTTCAAAGAAGGTGCGGGGAGAGGTCTGGCCAATGAGCGTCATGACCGACCTTCGCGCTGCTCTTTGCTGCTGGTACAAAAGCCAACCTTTACCCAGCTCTTTCGCCCATGCCGCCGTCGCTATAGTTGTCGATATACCATTCCTCCCACTTCTGTCGGATCATTGTACAAGAGATTCGTCCTCGACAGGCGACGGCGTGCTCGCCAGAATCCTTGCCATTAGCCTGGTCCCCGCATAATATCCAAAATCGCTCACGAGCAACTATCCAGGATTGTTGCCCTCGTCCTACTGCGAGCCAGTGAAGCCCATCGACACCGCCGAGAACCGCGTATCTCGTTGCCTTGCTTAGTCGTCGGACCCGCTTAGTCGTCGAACCCGCCGAGAGCCAATGGAGCAAAGTCCGTCACAAGTTCAGAAGCGCGCCAACTGAAAGACTCTCCTTGTCTTCAGCAACAATTCTACCGCGAACTACCTGAA
Source organism: Aureobasidium sp. P6 (assembly GCA_003992365.1). Taxonomy (NCBI): domain Eukaryota; kingdom Fungi; phylum Ascomycota; class Dothideomycetes; order Dothideales; family Saccotheciaceae; genus Aureobasidium; species Aureobasidium sp. P6. The sequence goes on from RZIQ01000111.1 coordinate 37,044, forward strand.
CTGCACACCACCCAGCATGAGAGACCCTGACTCCAATCCCGACAAGTCCCACCACAATGAGAGCCAGAAGCCTGTTGCCCCCAAGTTTGGCTTTCTAGGACTCGAAGCCAATGATGATGTCAAGAGATTCGCAAAGAGATGGAAGACCGAAATGGCCTCGATGTCCTCGAGTGTGCTTTCAACTTTCATTGCGTTCCCACTCGATTTCGCCAAAGTTCGCATGCAATCGTGAGTCGATCTCGTCATCATCTCGCGACTTCTGCTAACCAACTCGAAGCTATGACACTCGCTTCTTCGAGACTGTCAAGGATGCCTACCACGTCGAAGGTCTTCGCGGTTTCTGGAGAGGTTTGTACTAATCTATCGGGCATTGCCTTCAGGTTGGCTGACCCAGCTCAAAGGTGTCGGAACACCCATGGCTAGTGTCACATTGGTGCGCACCGTCTCCTTCAGTCTCTACCAACGCTCTAAGCACGCGGTCGATGCATACATGACCCGCATGACTGGTCAGTCTCCTCTTGAGCTGGCAAACAAGAAAGGACAGTATCCCACCCTGTCTACCATCGCCTGTTTCAGCGGAGCAGGTGCGGCTGCTGGTGCCGTCATCACCTTCATCTCTTGTAAGTCCACTCCGAGAGCCACCTTGATCAACTACTGACTCGCAATCAGGCCCCTTTGAGCTTATCAAGCTCAATGCACAGCTCGCTGGCAAGATGAAGAGAGAGGCTAACCCCTCTGATCGTCCTCAGCCTATCAGCGATCTTCGTACTGGCGCTTTCCGTACCGCTCAGCAGCTCGTCAAGGAACGTGGTATTCGTGGTCTCTACTGTGGTTACCGCCTTCACCTTGGTAAGTCCAGAAGACGATGCATCATGACAACATCGTGAGCTATTGCTAACAAATTGTCATGCAGTCCGCGACACCATTGGTACTGCCATATATTTTGGTACCTACGAGACTGTGAAGCAAATTCTTTCCAACGGTCGCGGAAACGCAGCCGCCGAACCTGCTGCGGTAGCTCTCGCCGGAGGAACCTGTGGTATCGTCAGTTGGGTCTTGGTATGTTCTGCGGGTTTCCTGACGCCGTGCTTCCATCTCTGACCGACCTGCAGATCTACCCTATCGATGTCGTCAAGACTCAATTCCAGAAGCGTCAGCTCGAAAATGGCCACACCAACGGCCCACGCCCTGACATTAAATTCTTCCAGCCAGGCTCCTACAGAGGTGATAATTGTAGGAATGTCCTCAGAAAAACAATCAACTAATACGCAAACAGGTCTTGGAGTTAGTGTCATGCGCTCTGCACTCATCAACATGATTTTCTTCTCTTCGTTCGAGCAGATCAAGAAGCGCATTAACAGTGCAAGCGACATCTAGACGGAGTTTCTGGGAAATGTACATGTGAAGCGAGGCGTCATATGGGAAAGGGATGATTCATTGATTTTACGCATGAAACGCATAAACGACTGCATTAAGGAGGAGTTTCTTTTTCTGGCGATTTCTAACAATGGCGTTCATCGGAGGGAGTGTATCATACCCAAGGGAAGTTGCTGAACACAAAAGGCATAGCTATCACAATCGCTGAATGATGGGCGTTGCTTCCTTTTCACATACGGCATAAATAATTCGAGACAGTTTCATCTCAACACGATGGGTTGACCGTTCGTTGCTCGTGAGTATCTGATATGTCAACGTTGGTTGCTATAGCTGTAAGATTGCGGTGTGGCCAGGAATGTCTACAACGGCTCGTTTATTCTCGAAGGTTGAGCGTCTGTCTCTTGTCTATTATTTCACGGCGGCGAGACATGTTGAATGACTAGTATAGAATTGTTCGGCCTTACAGTCGTAAAAAGTAATCCAAAATCCGCGATGCCTACTGCTGCTCTAAAATCTGGTTATCTGATGACGACCGGCGATCACATCCGAGAGGTGGCTGGTGGGCTGCAAGCAAGCGTCAGAACCCTAGGCTCTTATCGTCACCAGACAAGGGTAGATTCTGTCTTGCTTACACTGCCTTTCTCTTGATGAATCTCGGCTTCATAACAGGCTGCTGCAATCCATCGATATCGCATCAGAAAGGTGGAGATGGTCGAGTAAAATCAAGTTCTTGATCCCAAGTTGGAGGGCCAGAAGCTAGCGAACAAGGGTTCGGCTTTGGGGGGTTGCTGGAGCAACATGGTTGACAAAGTTCGAGGGCAACGAAAAAAAGGTGCCACAGTTACGAGAAGGAGCTGTGGCTGCCAATTTATCCAAGCATGCCTTTTCTTCCCTGCTCCGCGACCCGTCAATACAAAGCAGGGCCCAGACGTTGATATCCAACGGTGGCTGGTGGCTTTCTCGATGCGTGGGTATCGAGTGCGTGACGAGCTTTGTTTACTCTGTGCACCGGAATGACCGGACGGCCGCATGTGAAGAGGCCTCGTCCAGCTGCAAAGAAGAGACGTGTGGCCCTTCGATTGATTGGCTTTCTTCCCCTTGTCTCGTTCCCCGCCATCTATTTACCTTGAAGGTACCTACCTAGCCACTTTTCTTGTCTCATATCCCGACATTCACTATCTCGAACTTCCACGTCTGCTCGTTCAGTTGAAGCCTTGCAACCCGCGACAACTGGACTCGAGACCGCGACGATCACGATTGCAACCATGTATATGGATTGAAGAACCTGGTTTAAGATAAACTGTGTCGAAAACATGTCGAGACCGGCTTCCCCGAGACACATATTCGGATTTATTGCGCTCACGGCAGCTCAAGCGCTCGCCCTCGACTTACCATACAACCCAACACATATTGTTATACCCGAACAAAGCGATGAGGATGACCAAACGATATCTTACGCATACATTTTACAACCCAACTCCGATGGCCAAGCCAGCCTACTTTCTCTGGACCTCACAAAATCTCTAGAGGCTTCAAAGCTTTCTTTGACAACACTATACCAGTCATTACCGTTCCTGAACACGAAATCGAATAGAGCGTACACACCTCTGAAAGGCAGCGAACAGAACATCACCGTCGTTACAGGAGATTGTTCGACAGATGGAGATGCACCAGAAGTCTGGACGTTTATCCCGTCCGCCCATGGCAAGAATGGTAATGGAACCTGGTTACAAACTACACCTGCAGCAGCGACAAAGAGCAAGGTCCACGGACCAGACTTCTTGAGTTCTGGTATCGCCTTTTCCGACTTGGCCAAAGGCAATGCTTCGACGACAAGTTTATATGTGTTTGGAGGAATGTGCCCTTTACCGACCTCGACCGACGAAACCTGGATGTCCGCAGCAAATTATACCAACCAAATGATGACTTTCTCCCCGGAACTGGACAGCTCGAAGCAAGTCGCGTATACGTCTGCATTCTTGTCAAGCAAGGGTCCACCTGTTGCTGAAGCAGGTTTCAGTATGACTCCTCTGGCACCTGCCTTCTCAGATAATTCTAGTAGCACACAGAGCGCACGCCAGAGTTTTGTTCTTGTTGGAGGACATACTGGAGCCGCTTTCATCAACATGTCTTCAGTGGCTCTATTCTCTTTGCCCGAAGAAACCTGGACATATCTACCTGTGGATCAACCCTTGTCAGCAGTGTCTACCATTGAACCGAGATCTGGACATACTGCAATTCTGACAGAGGATGGTAAGAGTTTGGTCGTGTTCGGTGGTTGGGTCGGAGACGTCACAAATGCAGCCTCGCCTCAATTGGCGATCCTAGAACTTGGCTCTGGTTATGGAGGTGATGGAGACTGGGAGTGGACAGTCCCTCTACAATCAGCATCTGGACTTTCTGGAGCAGGCATCTATGGACATGGAGCAGCCATGCTTCCTGGTGGAGTTATGATGATTATGGGTGGTTACAACATCCCCACAAGCTCGTCCAAACGTCTCTTACGCCGTGCCACATCATCCTCAAATTCCCAAACACTCTTTTACAACGTCACATCGAAATCTTGGCTATCATCCTACAGTCCTCCTCCTGCAGTCACGTCCGGCAGTGCCACTTCTGCAGAAGACCAAAGAAAAGGTGCTCTCACCACGACTTCTCAGAAAGCTGGTCTTGGAGTCGGTCTGACTATCGGAGCGATTGCTGTTGGTCTTCTTATCATCTTCTATTTCTGGTACAAGCGTCATCTCAAGCAGAGGCGTGATGCTCGTGAGAGTGATAGAGAACGCTTGTACAAGAATGGTGGAAACACCTACGAACAAGCCTGGTTTGGTAACGCAGCTTACGAGCCATATCACAGCGATTACGCTTCCGGTGGCAATTGGCAAGAAAAGGAAGAGGACACTCATGACGGATTTACCGCTTGGAATCCTTATGGTGCTGAGAACAGCCCTGCTCAGATCAAGGAAGGGAAGAAGGAAGTCGAGAGATCTGGTTTATCAATCAACGCTCCAAGTCCGACACGAGGTCTGAGAAAGAATGGACTGACTCGCAGTCAATACCAATATCATGCTGCTCCTCGATATGACGATGGTAGGATGAGCAGAGCTAGTGGTAACATCCATCCTATCGAGGAAAGAGACGAGGAAGAAGAACGACTGTCGTCCAGACACAGCAATCGGTCGTTCAGAGGTCTCGGAAATATCATGGGCTTGAAAGGTAGCGAGCAAGATCCTTTCAGAGATCCCTTACCCAACCCTTTACGCAGCCACCCAGTCACACCCGAACTTGGGTCGACTGTCGATGACCATCCTATTCATCGTGCGCCTACAAACACCAGTGTCATGACAAGCACGACAAATGCTACGGACCAGGTCAGCAGCTGGATCAACCACTGGACAAACTCTTATGCTGCATCTCTTCGTCGCACCGTTTCTCCTTATCCTGCCAGCAGATCAAGTTCTCCTGATAAGACCGATGAAAGAACGTCATCCGGGCTAAGCGAGAATACTGATCGCTCTGGCTTGTCGCAAGAAGGTCGCTCCGTAGCCAGAACGTCTTCTACTCGTTCGGGACTGTTTTTCGGCCTGTCAGGTCATCCATCAATTACTCCATCTCAAGCACCTAGCGCATCTGTGATGTCACGCAGTATCTCTCCTGCGTATTGGGAGAGCAGACCAAAGCAGACAAACAGCTTGCATCCTCCAAGTCTGCGGCCTGGATTGGATAGAAACCCTGACTCGACTTCAACTCAATGCACAACCTTTGGTCAACTGATCGCAGAGGGTGAAGCTCTTCTCGGATCTGCAGGCAACACACAGCCCACAGCACCACTCAACTACAAGCCTCGACCTACCTCAGGAGAACTCATAGCAGCCGCTGTCGGCAAAACACCACCTCTCCCACCACGACGTCGCGGCTGGATGGGCAGTATCCGCCAAGTCTTCGGCGGCGATCGCAGCATGAGCGCCTCTCACGCCCAAAGACGTGTTGGTGCCCCCATGGTTCCTCTCCCTACCCAACAGTACCGCGACCGTAGTGTCAGCCCCGCCAAAGGTCACGCCCGCACCGGATCCTCCATGTCAGCCTCCGCGCCTCGCCGTGCAGCAAGCGACAGCTCTCAATTCCTGGGCACCCGACGCGGCAAGCGCGACTGGGAAGGCGACGAAAACGACCCACGCTGGCAACCCTACCGCGACGACCCCGACACTGGCGATTGGGGCGATAACCCGGATCCAGCACCTAAAAACGACGACAACAAAAAGCAAACCTCTGACGACGAGCGCGAAGATTGGGATATCGAAGAAGCGGCTGCCAACCGCGACGTCCAAGTCATGTTCACGGTGCCCAAAGCTCGTCTGCGCGTCGTCAATGCAGACGTGGACAAGGCTTCTCTCAGAAGCATCAGCGATGGTGCCAAGAGTATCCGCGCGAGGCAGGTACTCAAAGAGAAGCAAGAAGAAGATGCCAAAGAGGCTGCGGCTGAAGCAGGCGCTGCTCAGCGCAAACCATCGAATTATGGCGTCCAGATCCAGGATTGGGAGAGAGAAGCACTGGAGAAGAGGGATGCCGAAGAGGAGGCTGAGGCGAAGTAGAGAGGGCTTCGTACGACTCGGATGTGATATGAACACTGGCGGACAACTGTTTTTTTGTGGATATACTGGGATGGCCATATACATACTTTTGACAAAGGGCGTTCTATACGGGTGTTGTTCCTTTTCTCCTTGGTCGATTATGTCGGAAAGAACGGGCGTGCCTACAGGTTTTGTTGATGATGTTTGATACTGTTTTTTTTTTCCGCTTCTTCGTCAATCTTTTGCTAGACTCTTCATCTTTACCCTTCTTGAGCTGATTGAAATGCAATGGCTTGCTTCTGTGTCAAAACTTCTTCCATGAAAGTGCTGAGATTCAGCAAGTGTACTGTAACAGTCAAGTAGATGCACAGCAACAAACATTTGTGCCAGAGACTCTGACAAGAAAGCATAGGAAAGAATGCACGGTCTTTATTATGATTCATCTCCATCTACACCATCTCATCTAATTACAAGTATGATGTACGGAACATTAATTACGAGTAACATTCTTTTTTACTCAAAACTTTACCCACCCATTCTCTTTACTCACAAGAGACTTTAGCACTCCCTGGGCATCTCTATACCAGATGATACCCACCTTGGCATGTCCCCAGAACCCATCAACACCGAACAAGGCAGTGTTGATCTGGAAACCCCAGCTGGTGGACTGTTGGTAATAGACACGATCAAACACACTCGCGGTCTTGATCTGCTGGGCACCCCAGACCATACCCACGATATCGACAGTAGCGCCGTGTGTCTTTGCGATGGCGGGCGTTTTTGCAGAGGCGGGGATAGTGGAGGGTTTAATTGTGTAGGTGCCCGTTTGCTCGGCGGAGGAGAAGATATAGGTTGCGCCATTGTAGGAGTACAAGACCGAGATTGTCTTTACGGTGCCCCACCATGGATCGGATGTGGAGAGGGCAGAGGCGAGGGTGTAGGTGTTGATGACCAAATTGCCATTTTGCAAAAAGGCAGTCTTGGCTACCGCAGTGACGTCCTTGTCGGCAAAGTATGCACCGAGGATTTGGATACCAGCAGAAGCGGTAGCAGCGGCAGAAGCAGTCGAACTAGTCTTCGTCGAAGAAGAGGCAGATTTGGTCAAAGAAGAAGCGTTCTGCGTCGACGAAGCGGCAGAACCCTTGCTGCTGGTGGAAACAGTTGTCAACGAACTAGTCGTCGCACTCGTAATCCTTGAAGAACCGTAAGTCGATGTCGAACCAGCGATAGAAGATACGGAAGTTGAGGGAACAGCAGACGGCACGGCCGCCGACGAGGAAACAGACAGCACAGCTGTCGGAGAGGAGGAAGAGGAAGAACTCACCTCGGGGTAGTTGTTGTACATGGCACCAGTGTCACTCATGGCGGTGCCCGCGGAGTTCATCAGCATGCCGGTGGTGTCCATGAAGTAAGCGTAGCGTTGGACGTAACTCTGTTCGTCCATCCAGGGCATGACCTCTTCCAGGAAGGCCTGAAGATCGGCAGTGGTGTAGCCACCCTCGCTAGAGTCAAGACCAAACTCTGTGATCCAGATGGGACGGCCACCAGACATGGCATGAGCAGCTTGGACCTGCTGCTTGAAGTAGTTGGCTCCTGCCCACTTGTTCGAGTACCAATGAATGTTGATAAAGTCGATGTGGCAGTCGGTGCAGCTATTCATAAAGTTCTGAAGCCAAGTCAAGCCCATTGGGGACCCGCCGTTGGTCACAGCAGGGGATCCAAGTAGAGCCTTGCCTGCGAATGGCTCCATGTACTTCTTCCAAGCTTTGACCGAGGACTGAACATCCATGCAAGAAGATCCACCGATGCACAAGTCAGGCTCATTGAAGCCTAGAAGGTGCTTGGCGCCAGAGTTGATAGCGTTCTGTGCATTGGTAGGCCAGGCGTTGGTGAGGTCGGTTGCGTTGCTCCACAGCATAGGAACGAATTCGAGTGCAGGGTTGAACCCACTGCCGGGTGTTTGACCCCAGTTATAAGCCCAAGAGACCTGCGAGTTCTGGCCAGAAAGGGAAAAGGGCATAGTGTAATCCGGGTTGTTGTAGCAGAGACCACGCTTGCCAGTATTTTTGACAGGAGTGGCAGTGGCACGCTCGATGACTAGAGAAACATTAGCACGACAGGATATGTGCCCAGAAGAAAAGGCACGAACCGCGACCGGCTGCATCTTGCAGCAAAAAGGCAGAGGCCACGACAGCAGAAGTGGCGAACTTCATGATTAAGAATTAAGTCGAGATATGAAGTACAAGGATTAAATCGAAATCTAGCGACGACAGCAACGCACCAGGCGAGGCTTTAGGAATGAACTGTTAGTTAGGGGACGACTGGATAGAATTCCAAGGTACAGAAGACCACATCCTTATATACCAATCACAACAGATAAAGTATAAAGAAATAACACAAGACATGTTGAGTTCCAGCACGATCTCGCCGGTAGACGTTTATGTCCAGCTGAATCAAGGTAAGCCCAGGCACGTTGTTTGCCTCCTACAAGATTGGAGATGTAGGGTCTGGTTGTTGTAAAAGATTGGAAAGACCAGTCAAAATGTCAGGATGGCCCTGAACGTTAGAGACGTTGCGCCTATCAAATGTGTATCGAAACGGCCATATCAAAAGTCCACGCAATTGAGCGTGGGCAAATTGGAAACGGTGCAGGGCTTGGCGTAATGCGAACACCAAGAGTTTGCAGTTCGGCAGCGAAAACACGTGTAGGGTTCACATGTCAATATTGTCCGAGCCCTATATTGTTGTCTGGAGTAGGAGTTCTTGCTTATACAAGACGTTGTGGCCAACCCCACTGTCTCATGAAGGGGGCGCTTGAGTTGACGTCCGCTGCCAGTTTATGATCGGAAAGGGATTGAAAGCGGCTCGTGAACAGACAGGACAAGCAAGTTCGCAGACGCGCTCGCCTGCAATGTCAGTAAGCAATCTTCCGGCCCTAGGTGGACGAGTCAATATGGCCGTGGATTGTCTAAGCAACAAGTTCAATGACTGAAAACGAATGAAGCACAGATATGAAGCGAGCAAATGGTTCGGCAAAAAGACAAGTTGGAGAGATCAAGATGAGAAGCAAAAGTTTGGCAAATGCTGTACCTACGCCAAACCCCCCAGTCAACGCCATTTTCCCTGCTTGAAGATGAGATGCGGTTCATGGCGCGTTAGAAAATCAATGTGCTTTACGGATGTTGGTGAGGTTGGCGAGCAGGTTCAGAGATGATGGGTGGGCTTGTGAGTGGAGAGATGATGGCAGGACTATGAGGAGTAGGTGGTTGTTGATAAGTTTGGCATTGGTCGGGATGGGCGAGTTGGCGCTCTGCGATGGTGAATGAGTGCAAGGCGATCAGAGAGACAGGAGGACATGACTTACCGAGCTCTCTGATACGAGCTTTGAGCATTTGATTCTCTCTTGTCAACATCTGGGTCTCGGCTTGGTAGAAGGCACTCTCGTCACGATTGGCACCTAGCAGCCAGTCTTCGCGCTGGGAATCGTAAGGTGAAGCTACGGGACGAAGTGCCGGAGACCTGCTACTGCTTCGGGGACCGCTTGTGACGGACACGGCTTGAGAGGAGTGGCGTGACAGTGACAGTGGTCGCTGAGGAAGTGACTGCTGCCTGCTCGAAGTGGATAGAGTGCGTGGTCTGGTGTCGGAGTCGGCAGCAATGTCAGAAGTGGCCTGATCGGCGTGCAGTTCGTCGATTTGGTCCTGCTGCACTCTTATCATATGCAACAGTCTATTGACCTGAGCTTCTTGCTCGTTCTCCAGCTCTTGATGTATTTGACCCAGGCTCGGGGCACGGTGGTGGTGGGCGTCTTGCAGCTCTCCGGGACCAGGCATTTGGGCGTCGTTCAGATGCAGGTTGGTCATTAGACTGGATCGTCTGCGTTGGGTGCCGCTGGCGCGTGGCGAGTTGGAGTTGCGCATGCCGGCATTGATGGCTGCTGCAGCTTGTAGCGATGAGAGAGACGGTGAATGCGGTGAAGGATGGTTCTCTGAGGCCGTCATTGCTTCTGGCGTGCGTCCTAGGGTTGGTGAGGGAGGCAAAGAGTTGAGATCTGGAGCCATGGTTTTATTGCGACAGACAAGAACCGCCTTTCTTTACCGCTGCCGACCTTGTGCCCATCGCATGCCCCGCTGTGACGCCTCAGCAGATGTCTGAGAGCAATCACTCCACTTGTGACGCCCGTATCTCATGTTTACCGTTGAACAATTCTCTGCTAGCCTTGACAGACTTGGCTATCCATGCAGTGATTCACTCATGACCTAGGTAAAATGCATCTGTTCAGGTCTACCTAAAGTACCGTAAAGCTACAGCATCAGGCCGCCGAGGGCTTGTTCAACCCAGCCTGGCCGCAGTCCCGACGCTTTTCGGAGGCATTGAAAGGATTGCTCATCTCATTCCGCTTATCGTCTGGAGGAACCGGACGCCTTGCAAATGTCTCGTGTATCGTCGCCGCTTTCAAAAGACCACGTGCAATGCATATCCCGTCTTGAGCTCGTGCAGCAATAATCTTTTTGACATGCTCAGACAGACGCCCGAATGTCCGACGCCCCTCTACTGTCCACAGTCGCGCCGTTTGCCTACCAAGACTCCTGCCTTCATTGCGACCTCGTAAAACCCTAGACTAGCCATCTGCTCGCTCGTCTGCAAACGACTACCCTTCTTTATAAGGTTGGAGCCATAGCTGTAGCTGGCCGACAGCTCAAAAAGCTTCGCTTGTCCACCGTCATGCATGCAGCTTCGGCCATTCTTATACCTTGACCCCTTCTCGTGCAATCCACTTCCCGCCATTCCCCTCTCTTGCCATCTTTGGTACGCTCCCGATAACCTCATTCTCGATTCTCTCTGCAGTCCATGCTCCCATCTGAACCCGAGATCAGACGCTCCTTCCGCTCCATGCTATCGACCCGCTTGATTTTGGCGTCTGGGCGTTGGCTCCCGGCTATGCAAATTGCCTTCGTTTCAGCATGCCCGACTGTCCCCTCGTCCACGCTCGTCCCCTTTTCCAGCCAGGTTTCATCTGCGACCACTGCCTCGGTGTCGATTCCATCATTCTCGACTGCACACTTGTTCTTGTCTGTCACAGTACATGCGGCACCATGAATCACACTGCCTCTGTGAGTCTTCTTTTGTCTTGTAATGCCTCGCCGACCACCCTTTTTTTCCGGCGCTATTGTAGTGATTCTCGACTCGACTTTTTATTGCTTGCCTGCACGCCACCTACAGCACGACCTCGAAATGAGCCCAACTAAATCCGCTTGTGTACGCGGTCCGCATGGTCCGCCTCCACTGTCTCGTTTGCTTCAGATAGAACTTTGGGCCGACCAAGCCCTCAAGACTCCCAATACAACATGGCTAATCTAATTCTGTTGTTCCTTCATTTTCTTTCTCTCGATCCCACGCCCACTCCTGTCATATCCAAATGCCGCGTCCACGGCTCTTTTGCTTCTTTTCTTAGTCATTCGCTCATCTTCTTTTTTTCTTCCATTGTTCTTTTCGAGTCGTCAACTTCGGTTCATAGACTCGACCTTTTTGATGATTTCAAAGACCTCATGGCTGCCGATCACAATGACCCTCTTGGTGCTATCCACAAGAGTAAATTCAAGGATCTGCCACCTATTCAGACTTCATTCAAGGACAAACCTCTACCTGCCATAAGAGAACCTCTCAAGGATAGCGGAAGGGATACACCAAACTCGAATCGGAATGGCCGCGGGCATCGGAGGCTCAATCCAAAGTCCAGTCTTTTCAACCTCTTCAGCAGGCCAAAGGTGGAAAAGCAGAGAGGCTTCAACGAATCTGGATATGCTGTGACACCTCTGATTGAGCCTGGAAGAGCTACCCCGAGCCCCGATCTCATCGTGTGCGAACCTCCGCCTCCGACTTCTACTGCATCACAGCCACGGCCTAGTACTTCATTATCCGTTCGTGAGGATCCTCGCAAGCTTACTCGAAGCCACACCCCGACCTCTGATGATGTAAGGGAAGAAGATGAATCGCCTGCCTTGCCTACGCTCTTCGACATCTATTCAGACTCAAGCAAAGTGACTATTGCGCAAGCAATTGACGAGAGTGGTGCGTCACGACTTACTCGACCACGAAAGTCGAACGCATCCCACATTATACCTGCACATGTTCACGAGCAAAGAAGAGGAAGTGTCGACAGTATCAAAGGCGAACACAAAGCACAGAGCAGAAGTGGGAGAAACTCTCTCAGTCAGGGTCCCTTCCAGAGAAAGATATTTGCTCTCTCCAATGATGGTATTATTCTTCAATACCCCGAAAAGGGTGGAGGCGAAAGACTACCTGAGCGGTCTTTGCAACTAGGCCCAGAATCTGTTGCCTTCGCCTGTGACTTGGTACCTGGTAGACCCTATGTCTTGCAAGTTGACCAAAAACCAACGAGCGTCTCCGAACAGCATATGCTTCACTCTCAGACATCTCTCCTGACCAAGATCGGACTCAAGGATAGCCTGCCTCGTGTCGGAGATCACAGCATACTCATCATCTTGGACACTGCCGAGGAATTGACCTCTTGGATGAACGCCGTGAGAAAGCAGATTCTTATCTTAGGTGCAGTCATGGGTGAGGGAATGAAGCCGGAAACTCTAGAGAAGCAGAGTACTACAGCGCCCAAGCTACGCATCAAGCAGCGTGCATCCATCAGTCAACCGGAACAGCCAGCTTTCACAAACTTCTCATTTCCTAAAGCCAGTTCTGAGACAGGGACCGCCGCTAGATCAAGACGCGAATCGAGTGCTGCGATTGGACCGACCGGTCAGCCTGAGGCGGCCGAGATGCACTCACACTCAAGAAGAAATTCACTCGCTCGCAAGCCGGCAACAGAACGTGACGGCATCGGAAGACTCAAGAAGATGGCTTCTTTTGACACAACAGGGTCTCACGACTCACCTCTATCAGTGACTACGCATGACTCCGCTGTCAGTTTTGGCATGAGCGCAGGAAAGCGTTTGCTTCGTGACAAGAACGCCTCGCAAAAGTCGTCCATCGGATCTCTGAATGATGAGTTCAGTACTGACAGTCCTGTTCTCCCAAGATCGGTGACAACTGGTCAACTTGAACGCCCAAAGGCAAGCCCTGTTGTTGACAGACCGCGACCAGACTCCTTCGTTGCTGATTTGCCTCTACTCTGGCCAGCACGCAAAACGCCTGAAGGATTGGCCTCTTCAACGAACCAACAAACACCGTCGCCGCCAATGAAGCGCTTGCCACTCAAGGTCAACCCTCCCTCCAACGGCATGTCCGTTCTTCGACAGAGATCTTCGAATTCACCACAAAAGTTAGCTCCACCACCTACAAGGGCATTACCGGCAATACCAACGATGTCCACTAGATCTGTTGAGAACTTCTCCCGCAAGCCTCAACGAACACCTTCCACCAAGCTATCTCTCTTCCCGACCGCCGACACCGCAGCAGCTCCCTCCTCTGCCCCTTCTCCAGGCAGGGACCTGCCCCCTTCACCAAATGATGAAGCAATGCGATCACAGGATCGTCCTCTTCGTCGGCCTGCCAGCATCCAAATTCGCAGCAATCACGCTCCATTCCTGTCTTCGGTTCGTCCCCAGACTGCCGTGACTCGCCCCAAGCTGTCAAAGGCCGAGTCTGTACCGTGTCTTCGTGATGCAAGCATACTTCCCAGACCTCCACTGGTCAAGAAACCATCCTCATCGCCTTTACCACCACTTGATCTGGGCATGCCGGTCATCGGTCTAGCACCTCCGGCACCTCCTCCATCACTTCCTCTGCCTAAGTTGCCGCCGGGTGCGCAACCAAAAGCAATGGCAGTGTGATGATTAACTTCTTTCGCCTTTCTACCATCACCCTCCAATATCATGATCGTAGGTTTGGGTAATGTCTTGTTTTAAATTTTTTCTTGGCGTACAATGCTGGCATTCGAGGCTCTTAAAAACACAACTATTCTGATGAAAGGTTTATGATTGGGGGATCACAAAAATTTGTTCATTCTTGTTTCTTTCTATTTCAAAATTCGGATTTCACACAAATTCTCGAGATAGCTTTCGCCATACGGTGTTGCCACGGACAGGACAAAAATGGTAACACCTTTTACCTGTGCAACCTCACAATCAGGCCACCACGTGACGCGAGTCATGCTCACGATCGAGGCCAAACTCTAGATCTAGCTTCCGAAACGACCGAGAAACCCTCAGGCTTGATCCAAGGCCCTGTGAAATCGGCCAAATGAAGTCATTTTGATTGCAACCACTTGTGACTACTATTCCTGACGTTGTGTGCTCCTCGCAACATCATCACCTCTTCCCGAGAATCCACATTAGTAACTATTTCGCTATGAGCACAGAGATCCAGACGCGACAAAAGACCACAGGGATTCGGAAGAAGCCGTTTGCTGTGCCTCCGGTCAAAGTGGCCTGCTTGTCTTGGTGTGTATGAAGATTGTTCAGTCGTCAATTACCGGTTGCTGATGTTGTATAAGTCGATCGTCACGAATCAGATGCGATGGAAAAGAGCCATGCTCTGGCGTGAGTGCCCGCATCCGTTGCTGAGATTGGATCGCATCTGACAATGTCAAGTGCAAACATCGAGGCAAAGAATGTGTCTATATTCAAAGTCGACGAGGTGGTGCTCGCGTATCTCGTAGTAAACGACAAGAGCATGAAAAGGCGGATTATGTTAAGATAGCACAAGAATGTAAGCGGTGCAGGTCTTTTGGCGAATGATCAATTGACTTGTATAGGCTTCGACGAAGCAGTGCCTACTATGGTAAACCCGGGTGCAGGATTGACACAACTAGATTTAAGTCTGGACAACACCGACAGTCTATTCGACAGCATATTCACAGCGATACCTATACCACAGCAAGCCGATACAGAGAACGCCATTCCTCGACCAACAGGCTCAGTACGAATATATCAGTCAGATGATGATGTGTAAGTCCAAGACAGGCCCTAATGGCCTATTGTGAACTCACATAATGGTGCAGACTGAACGCCTACTATATCTGGCTGCATCCATACTTTCCGATTCTGCCACCATCGGAAAACTTTCAACCAAAGGATAATCCACAACTATGGTTTTCAGATTCACCAGCCTCGAAGTTTGAGTCTCGTTCGCCAACAAGTCTGGCTATATCCGCGATACTTGCTCTGATCCCTCATCCAGAAGAGGCCGCGCCATTTGATGAAGAAAGTGTTCGAGCGCGCAGAGAAGCTGCCCATATATTCGTCAAACGAACGCTGGAGACAATCGAGAGCGACTCTGAGATGGCCGATTCGGCTGTTTCTCCTGCACAGGCACTGGTCAATGGACGATCAGACATCTCAAGACCTGCATTTCACCCGAACGTGCCGGTAGAACTCGAAAGCGTGACTGCACTGTCCATACTCAGTGTCTACGAGTATGCTCAACGAGGAAACATTACCAAGATGCGAGATCGTGCTAGTCAGGCTTTGATGATGGCGATGAATCTGTCGTTGCATGATCGAGGGAGTGAACTTGACGTATTCGCAGAAGCAAGGAGGAGAATCTGGTGGATGACTGTGAGTCCAACTTGCAATCATCATCTGCACGCATCAAGTTGACCAAAATCCCAGTATATCTGCAGCTGCCAGGCTTCAATTGTCAGCTCAGTGGTATGTTTTCGTATATCACCTCTCACTGACTTTGCTGACGTCTTTCATAGCCCCCGGCAATACCCCTGTTTGACTCGCGGTTCACCACCAGCTTCCCTCAAGCATCAGATCCAGAGGTATGATCAGCACAAGCAGGTTTGGTCTCAATCAAAGCTGACATCTTGCAGGCATGGCCTTTTTTCATCAAATCACAACAGACCATTCTTCTAGCGACCCAATTCGTTTCTGCGTTAGGGCGTGCGGTGGACGGTCAAGAAGAATGGCAAAATATCAGCACGCGCATGCAAGAGCTTCACGGCACAATCGAGCCCCTGATCGCACAGACGTGCAGCTGGACGGATATCAAGCCAGTGTCAACAGACCCCGAGGCAATGATTGCATACTCACTCAAACAGATGTCAAAGATAAAGCTCAATAGGTATGCTTTATCTCTCTCATGCGGAGCCCTCCATAACATGATTGGCTGATGTGATGTGACGCAGTGCAAGGATCAAATTGCACCGGTACTGTGCTTTCTTCGACATACCAGTGTTTTCGGAAAAACACTGCGATCTCAAGAAATCCGAGCCGCTGCTGCTTCCACCTCGAGATCCCATCGATCAAGTCTCGCTCGATTCCTCGCCGTCGTGCGGCTGTGCTTCTTCTTCTTCTTCTTCT
>RZIQ01000112.1:0-53135 GCA_003992365.1 Aureobasidium sp. P6
AGCCCTTGATATCGATGGCTATCTGCCAGGTTCAACCCTTGTAGTAGAGGGTGCTATAACCCAGGAGATCTTCGAACACTGGCTAGAAACAGCGATCTTACCTTGCTGCGAGCCGTTCCCTAGTAGGAGGTCGATAGTTATCATGGATAACTACTCAACTTACCACTTAAAGAAGGCAAGTATCCGACAGGTAGCAATTCGACTAGATTTTGACCAAAATCCAGATCAAAACCATGTGTCAGCAAGCAGGTGTCTACCTGCTATACCTGCCACCTTATTCACCACATCTAAATCCTATTGAGCAGTCTTTCCACCTCTTAAAGCAATGGCTACGTCGTTGGAGGGACCTTGCATCGAAGCAGTCGGATTATGCAAGCCTAGGTGAGAATTATAAGTTAGCATGGAAGGTTCATCTAGAGGAGGCTTCATACGCTGCGCTACAAGGTATAGACATTAGAGGGTTGTTTAGACTTGCTAGAATACCTTGTTAGATAAGGCTGTCGTTAGTATCGTCCTGTTGTTCGCCTCCGGGTTCGCTATTAAGCTCATTTTCATCGATACTCTCGAGGTTGTCACTTAAGTCATCGCTTGATATATTGACCCTAGCCGGGGAGTATTTCTTTGGTGTGGTACCACCAAAATTTGACTCTTGGGAAGGGCCTGCTTGACCTTCTTTGTAACTTGAGATGAACTTCGAGAGATGCATATGAATCAGCAACCGTAAGCCAGTTTGAGGCACTACCTTCTCTAGAGCAGTGTCAGTAGCCTTGAATAACATGGATAGTGTCCAAAAACCGGCATTGAGTGCTGCCATTGCTCGATCGAGGCCTGCCTACCACGACTCTGGCCGAGTACTCCGGATAGCGTCCTTAATTGAGTCCCAAAAGGCAACCCAACCCTCGCCATTGTCAAGCTCTGATGATATAGGACTAGTAGACTTCTGACGAGGTGTGTGTGCTTGCTCTTGTGGTGTAGGAGGTGGCGGTCCTTGCGAGCCAACGTAGAAGACTTGAGATACCGATGGGGAAGCTTGAAGTGGTACCGATGCTTTAGCCTTTGCCTTCTCGGCTTGCTTGCGTGCCTCTCGTTGTTGAGCAAGCTCATCGTTAGCCTTGATCAGTCTTCGAATTGACATAGGAGGATGGCGTATGCTATCTCCTTCTTGCTCTATGGCCTCGCGCCATCTAGGAGTAATGCTATAGCTAATCTCATAATGGCGGCCTTTATGAACCCAGCAAGCAATACCATGGTGCGCTTTGATGGGACAATGAAGTGGTCTCTAGCAGTTCCAGAAGGTCTTGATCTCGTTCCAAAACACGCCTCGATCCTCTTGATACGCAGCCAACTGCGCAATTGACCTCTAAGTGCGCTTGCCTTGCTGAGAGGAAGGGCCTAGAGTGGTATCAAGAATGGGCTCTACCGAATGAGGTGCTCTGCCGCCAACAGTCCACTCAGAGTCGATGGTAATGGTGTTATCCTTGTAGCCATTGGTATGATTGAGCTGTAGAAGGTCGAGAATTTGGTCCCATGGCTCTCGATTGGCATGCTCAAGCTTAATAGAGCTGACTTCCTTCGCACCAGAGGCTCGAGCTAATGCAGTAATAGCTCTGATCTTGTAAGGCATATAGTCAGTAATGTTATTAACTGCGCAGTACTTATGAATTGGTGCGTCCATCTGTTTCATGACTTCTATCCAGCTAGTATTGCTGTCGCGAACAAGGGTATCGTCATTAGACAGAGTATTGCTGTCGCGAACAAGGGTATCGTCATTAGACAGAGTATTGCTGTCGCGAACAAGGGTATCGTCATTAGACAGAGTTTTGCCCATCCATCGGGTGTCGAAACGAAGCTTGAACTTGATTCCTGCTGGCGGCGACGATATGGCCTGTTCAACCACTGATGTCTGTACAGATCGCGTTCCGGTGGCCTTCTCCTTTCCTTTGTATCGCTTGCTCTTCGATTTGAGGGTAGTCGGTTCAGTGGTTGTTGATCGGGTAGGGGGTGAGGGTGGGACTCTGGATTTTGGTGCGGACGGCTTCGGAGGTGGCTTCGGACGCTTAGGTGCTTGTTTCTCAACCACCTCTGTATTATTTGAACCTCTCGTTTTTCCTAACGTGTTCGCAGCATTCGAACGTGGTTTCCTAGAAGCAGATACCTTCTTTGAAGGTGGTTGTGGTGGTTGAGTGGTTGGTTTCCGTTTTGTTGTTGCCCGCACCGGTGTCAAAGATTCGGCTGCTGGTTGATCTCCAAGGCGCTTTGGAGCCACACCACGCGTGGATCGACGTGGTACTCGAGGAGAGGGTTCTTCGGCATGCTCTTTCTAGTGTACGCGCTTGCTACTGCGCGTAGACCTTAGTGTGGTATGCGCAGAGGGGGGGACTGATGAGAGCTTGGATTCGGCGTTGGGTGCTGAGGAAGCTTGGGCAGCTGTATTGGCCGCCACAGAGGTGTCTAATTGGTCTAGTACGTTCAGAAGGGTATGCGCAGCAGCTGAAGTAGTCATGTTGATGATTGTAATAGGGTAATTACATGTGGTTGTGGTGTAGTAGTGGATAATAGCTAAGGAAACACCCCTCAAAGCGCTATGGTGCGTACCACTCCGCACTGACCGATCAACGAAATACGCAACCGAGAATAACCCCGCTAGCAGCGCACAGCGTCATCGTTCAGTGACTCTTCACATCTTCGTTCATCGAAACCAGACCTTTGACGGGAAAATTCCAGTAGGATCCTGACAGCCCTGAAGCATAGAACTCCTTACAGCCTTTAACTCTAAGTGTTTCCCTCATGTTATTTTAGACTGCTTCAAGCTTGTTGATCGCCGTGTCTTTCTTCGTGGATGTATCACTAAATTGACGGCGGGCGAGGTCTCTCTGGGTGAGGAAGTATTGGTAGTTGTTGTCGCTAGCAAGGTATGGCTTCATGATCTTGAAATCTTCCTTGGCCAATATTCCTCTCATCTTTGCAATTGCTCCATCACAGCTCAGTCCCGCTGGTTGGATATCACCGTCTTGCGATTCTCACTCGTCCTTGGCGTCTGACCATAACATCTTCCATCGTTGTTTAAAGACTGTCAGGATGATGGAGTCCGGAAAAAGAAAAAGAAAAAGAATCACGTTGTGAAAGCTCACCGCATCAGTGATGCCGAGCCGTTCAGATACGATAAGGTCGTGGTTAACAGAACCTCCAACTAGCAAATTTTGCCTATGACCTTGAGTACAGGACCTGACGACTTCTGGATTTGTGACTCAGGCTTTGGTAACCGACTAATTCTGAGGACCTAAAGTTGAAATAATCTATGTTGTCAGGCACAAATTTGTCATTCTGAAGGTCGTAGTGCTCTCGAACGATGAGATGATACGTCGAGATTCGCGGCTTTGCTTCGAAGTACTGCCGTCTCGGAATTCAAGGCAGACCGACTTCTAGTAGCTCGTGATCTCCAGTTCCATTTCTTCGCATCTTGTTTCGGACCACCATGGCCCTCGAGGGAAAGAAGATCTATCCCAAGGACTTTGCAGGACAGATCGAGCTGAGCTGTCCAGTGCCGATCTTGTTTTCCCAAGTCGCGATATTCCAGAGCCTGTAAGATTGTCCTTTGAACGAGTTTGTTGAGAGCGGCAAAAGCATGCTGCTCGTTATGTGCGAATTTGGCTAGTATAAGAGTTTGAGCTTGATACTCAGCAAGAACGTTAGATTCGTCAATGCTAACACTTACCAGCAGTGGAACAACATTGATTCAGACGTCGCCAAGGTGAGGAAGGTCTTTGTTCTGAAGGACAAGGAGCGCAATGGAAATGGTGCCAGAGTACATGGTTGGAGCTTCTCTCAGGTAATCTGCTCTGTCGTGTCTTCTGAAGCCGTTGATCCCGCAAGAGGTATGTCCCTGTTTGATCTATCCTCTGACCAGTCGCGTTTGTCGATCGAACAAAAGATGAGTAAGGTCTCACAGACCATGAATATCATGTTAAGCGCCTGATGCTACAATTTGCGCCCGTAAGGATTGTTGTCACAATCCTGTCCTTATTGATGACACGTCACGAGGGCAATCTCCTGTGTGGCTTTCATCTTTATCGGTCGGACACCACTCGGGACCTTGCCAAGATCGTTGTTGTGTCTCCTCAGCTCGTTGAGCACTTCTTCCCCCTCTTTTCTCCCTCGTGTCTACCTCTCTGGTCTGCCGGTCGTCCTTACAAACTGAATTGTCAAGCTTATATCGACTGGCAATGGTTCTTGGCTGATCAGGTCTAGGGAGAGTAGATCCAGAGAAGAAATGGATCTGTTCTTCTTCTCCATCTGAAGGTCATGGACCTGGCTACTTATATACTAGATCTCTCCTGTGGCATGAAAATAAACCGCATGTAGCACTCAAGCCGAGAGAAAGAGATCTAGCCAGCAATTCAAGCACTTTCCAATCGCCCAAAGGCAGGATATGCCAGACATTCCCAGAAATAGGCACACCAGGCATCCTAGAACGTAATTTGTGTTATGGTCTGCCAGCGATCTACACATCACGATCGGCAAGATCAACATCAAATTATGATGTCCAAATCTTGAAAATCCTCTGAGATAGATTGATGTTGTGTTTCTGATACGTCCAGATGCGAGTTGCAGCACTCTGTCCTGTTGCCCGATTGTCAAAGATAATGAATTGATGAGGGGCTTTTCATATGTGGAAAGACTCATGTTCCTCGTTCTCCAGCTACCAGAAGAACAGCACTTGCCGTCTGCTCTGGAGTCTTTTAGTGATCTAGATCTCGGTCCTGCAAGAGTCCGAAAGTCTTGCGCCCATGACTCGTGTTCGTCTTGTAATTGAATGTGCTTCTTGCGATTGTGATATGAAAGCTTCGGCATATCTGAGTCCTTCGTACTGAGCTGATAAAAATCAGAGATATATTCTTCTGCAATGATTGCTGTCGGATGATCGTCCGTTGTCCCATCGATTATGGTATCTAGAGCACTAGCACCTTCCAGGGTCGGATATTGGTGTTGGTATTCTACGGTTTCCTGCGGTATGGATTGCAAACCCCCGAAACGACCAACGTGGCTGTTCCAGGCTGCTGAAACATGGTTTATAGTGATGTGCTGACTATATATCGCGCTAGATGCTGACGGAAGGGGCTTCGCACTGTATCCTAGATTGTTTCGGAACCTCCGAACACGTTGTTCGTTGAACCTTTCTGGAAAGCCATCACCTATGGCTGTCGCATGGCTATTGATGCCCACCGAATCAACGGTCCCTTCAAGCGTTCCGTAAACAACGTTCAGGTGTGGTATTCGGTTCTGATCCAATCTTCGACGAGCTTGCGGGCCATGGTCTTGATCAGAAGTCATGATACCACGAAGCCGGTAGTGTAACGGCATATCACCGTAAATATTCGGATGCGAAGAACTGATGTTGTTCGCATTGTCCGCGTGAGAACCGAACTTCACTCGATCGCTGTACTTAAGAGCAGCAGGATCTCCTTTGCTCGAGTCTCCATTTGGGAATTCACCAAATGGCTCCCTGATAAAGCTATTCATCCCACTAATCTCTTCTTGTTGGAAAGCAGTCGCACTCCGGAGCTTGGTAACCTTATCGATGCAAGTCATCAGTCAACATGGAACAGACTCTGAGGTCACTTGTTAAAGCTTACAGATATGGATAATTCGTCCATCTTCTGTATCATCTCTTGCAAACAGCCACGCAAGTGTGCGAGATCAACACACGAATTTTTGACCTGTTGACCCTGAAGTTCGTTAATAATAGGTTTTAGAATTTTCCCATCAACTTCTGACTTGTTGTGTGGTCTTATTATTGTTACCTTTGCTCGTTCAAAGGTAGCTTTGCAGACTTACTTCTCGCTCACAGACTTTCATCCTACTTGCGGCGCTCGTGAAGGTAGACCTGAACGTGCCGAACTCATTGCTCGAGTCATTCATGATTGTGTCCAGATGTTCGATGGGGGAGCACCCTTTCGACAAGTCACTTATCGCCTTGCGAACCTCAAACATGCGCTCAGGCCGAGTGCTTGAGGTCTGCTGCGTACCTGTCCGAGCTTTTAGCATGTGTGACTTCTCTGGAACATCTTGCGTATCGCTCGGATCATTAAGATTGCTTAGAGTGTCCACGCCTGATGTGGACTCTGAAGGCAATTCGAGAGATTCCCGAGGTAAAGATTCCGGCGTATTGCTCGTGAACAACAGTATCGTGGCATCGAGATTCGATCCATGACCATCCCTACTGCTGCCAAGACGGTCAAAATTCTTAGCAGAGCAGCTTGGATTTTTGTGGCTTGATTCGTCGTTGCTGCTTCTGGGATTGTCGGGGAGGGTCGAAACTTCGTCATTCGTCGTTTTGCTTGGGTGTTTCGCTTTCATGCCAGTGTCAAGATTTGCGGATCGTGCTCTCTTCAGCTGATCAATGTGCAGCCCATTGCTCTATATGTAAACAGTATAGCGACAGATAAATCTCTCCCTCGCGTGCATTGAGTGATTCTTTCGAATAGATTATGTGATATCCTTTGACCCAGAGTCGCTCTCTAGACCTACGTAAGTGCCCCTCAGGGTTGCCTTCGCATCATAATGAATAGCTTGATCATGCAATTTGACTTTATGTCGTGTCGATGGGCTCCTACCAGGAGCTGTCTCTAGAATATTAGGAGTTGTTTTGTACGTTGACACCTGGATGGAATAAGGAGTCGGGGAAGAATCAACGTGTCTTCAAGTTTCGAAGAGTGCTCGAAATTGAATCCTTTCAACCCGCTTCTTGTTCTTATAACACTTTCACTCTCCGTTCGTGTAAACATATTCAACAAGGGACAGGGCACAAAAAGATCCATATGGGCGACAGCAAGGTTTGGTTGACAGGGGTACCCTGACTGCGAAGTATCTTTGGGCGCATGGTGAATTGCTAAGCAATGAAGAGTGGGGGTTAGGTTGGCTTAATGGGGAGAGCGCCTGGTAATCCCCCTTGGAGTAGCTATGTATACACCCATTTCTACGACAAGAAGAAGATGGTGGGTTCGAATCCCATACCCTCAACCCTGCACGCTCACATTAACGAACCTTGTCAAGTGCTCCGGCAATGGCCCCTCCAAGGTGATAGCGACAGGATCCCTAAGCTGTGATTGGGATTCCCTGGTCCTCCCTATTAAGTTTTACGGGGGGTTTCATCGATCACAGGCGTCTACTAGTTTAGTCGGACGGAGATGTGCTGCGTGATGACTAGCTAGAATAGACAAAAAGGTCGTCATTACTGAGCTTGGCGAACGTATAACAAGGCAACGAAGACAGAAATACCAGCGATAGCTCATGCCTCCACCAGGGCGAATAGCTTGAGAGTCTCAAGATCAGATCGAATTACAATGGAGTGTCGCTTTGTTTTGCGGAGAATGGGGTGTATGAGATAAGTCATCTAGATATTAATCCAAAAAAAATAATGATATCGAGGCCTGGAGACGGGTTAACTCTCTCTTCCGCACTGTCGCTCGTCTTGGACCTAACAAGGATCAAGTCTCTGAACAGTGCCGGCCGGGCTTGATATGTCTATAGAAAATAGCATAGAGAGGATGACATCCACAAAAGGCCTAGTGGCGGATGCGTGTGAGAATGTTATCAGAACGTACTGGCGGTGAAGCAGGGCCTTTTTCCTCTTTGGGAGCGCAACTAGTCTCCGCCCGGTAGCGGCCGCTCCGCTTGTTACAAACAATTTACACACAGAAGCACGCAGCACACTGATTTTTGATTGCAACGTTCCCTACTCTCACTTCTAGATGAATCATGACACAAGACGCCAGACAAAACTTGACCGGCCTCGCTCTCACTCCTGACATTAATACTGCCGTTTCGCAGGATTCGATTGACTGTTCCAATCACATCCTGCCACGTTTCTCTGTTGATTAATGGTAATTGGTCGGTCGATCTCATGCGCTGTTTTTTTTTTTGTTCAAGACGTGGCAGTCGGAGAAAAAGACAGCGCCGTACCGATGAACCATGTTGATACTCACTAAACCTGCCAACTCACTTGCATATCAGCATCTTTCACAATACGTGGTTCTGTCAATGAGCGCAACCGGGTCCAAATCGTGTTGGGGAAATGAAACCTTGTATCCAAAGATAGAATGGACCTTGAGCCGATCACGAAGCACCGTCTGACCAGAACAAGAAATTGCCGAGGACAACGGGGTCGAATGAAATGCGGGGTTGTGGATCGTACACAATCAGCTCAACCCGTTCCGTTTGGCATTTGACGAAGCGCATTTTACTCAATATCGTGCGCCATAACCGATTACTTCCCATCATACATCCGAAACATATTTTCTTGTGATTGAAATCTTGCTGATGCCAGAATGGACCCTATCGAAGAACACTTGGGCAAGGTGTTGCACAACTCAGCCAGCAATGTGACAACCATGTTCGAGGACAAGGCCAGCGCGAAGGCCAGCGCGCGAGACCACGCTCAGATCATGTTGGTAACCCAGTCTCCACATAACAACTTGCATCCCTTCGCAGCACTTCATGAGCTCCATCAGAAAGGCATCCTGCAGCTCTTAGCGTATCATGATTTAGGACTTCGGGAACAATACTGGGCAGCTCAAATCAATGTATCCTGTAGAGTACTCGGCATCGAGTCTCTGCATTTTGATGGGTTTGGTGGGTCAAAACAAGATGCGAAAAGGCGTGCTGCGGAGTGCGCTCTGGAGCGTCTCACACAGAGCTCACCCTGCCCTATGGATGCTGAGCAGTAAGACTACCTGCCTTCTTACAACTGACGCGTCTGTTGACAAAAGACTGCAAAGGCTGCTTGAAGTTACATCACCTAATAGTGCCTCAGACAGCATTCGTTCCGTACAGGACAATCCACTTTTCACGAAAAAACAGAATCAGGCATTCTCCATTGCACGAAAGCACCTGAAACTCGCTCGACGATTGGGAGTCCAGACTCAAATGAGATCAAACCTTGAGACTATCCTCATTGCGATGGACCTTGAATGGCACGAAACTGGACACCACGAGCTTTTGGAGATTGGCCTGTGCTTGACGGCGTGGCCGCAGTGCTCCGAAACACTTCCTGAGCTCACAACACATCATCTTGTAATACAAGAACAATACGATATTCGCAACGGCACATACGTGCCTGATCACAAAGATAACTTCAACTTTGGCAGATCAGAATTGATAGCTTACGGGAATCTGCGCGGTAGGATTAGCGAGATTCTGGGATCGTTTGCCCTAGACTCTTGCAAGGTCGTCCTAGTCGGACATTCCATCGATCACGATCTTTCCGTTCTCGAGCAAGTTGGCATAACTGATATCGTCGACCACAATGCAGTTGACGTGTTGGACATCGCTCTTGCATATCAAGCTCAGCAAAAACAAAGACAAACGACCAAGCTTTCCAAAATTCTTGATCATTACGACATCCCTTACAGCAATTTGCACAATGCGGCCAACGACGCATACTATACACTTCTTGCTTGCCGCCAGATAGCAATGGCCGAGTGATAGAAGTTTCGTAAGAGTTCAAAGATCTCTCTTTGATACAAACTGCATCCAGGGCTGGGAGGACAATGTCGAAGGAACCAGACGGTCTATCATCGCCTGGGCTTATGAGTCAACGGATTGTCTGACGGGAAGACAAAGAAATCAAAGCTAATACTCAAGGCTTCCGGAGCCCAATACTCTGCTGTGATATGAGTTCGGATATTAGCAAGAGCATTCTTGTAAGCTTACAATGCTTCTAGTGAACTTTTCGTGATAACATGTATAGGTCTCAGAGAGCAACCATCCTTGGAGGGGATATACCCATCATTCAAAATTCTGACAGTAATGCAACGTTCTGGAGCGATCGTGTTGGAAGTAACGATCAGGCGAGTAGGCGGATTGGTGAGCATCATCAATGCAGATCAGTTCGTCATGCTTGCGTCACAAGATATACAGTCATATTCTAAGGAAAATCTTTTGAACAGATGGACCTGGCGGGAAGCTTGGTGCTCATTGCATTCTCAAGGCAATGGCCTCTTCTTGCCCGTCGCGAAGTCTAACAGATCCTGTTCTGTGATGACGTCTTGCAGAGCCTTTAGTACATCCTTAACCACACTGACATGATTTGCCCTCGCCTTGTCCCGTCGGAACAACAAGCCGCCGTCCGGTCTGTGCTTTGGTCGCCAGAGCCCTGTGTGCTTGTCGATGAAGCATTCTAAAATTGTCGATTGAGACTTTTGTATTTCTCTTTCGATGCATCCATATTCAGGTTCTGTTGCGAACAGAGGAGCAAAGTAGCAGTGTTCGTTATCGCCTGAGTAGATGAAGAGATCTAGTTTCCTGAATTCTTCAACCTTCTGTGTGCGTTTGCGAACGACTCTTTCACTACTGGTAAGTGTGGGCCGGACTAGAAAATCAACAGTCAGGTCCTCGCGCCGCTTCCACTTCAGGATGCTTCTATTGGTACCACAGATATACGGCGTATGTCTGCTGGTGAAGATGAGTCCATCATTGGCAAATTGCAGATCTTGTGTGTCTTCCCGAAGTAGCGATTTCAGTGCGTGTATAGGTTGTGTAGCCTTCAGAACGACACAGAGGGACAAGGACTTCGGATGTTTCGAGACAAATGACGAGACCGAGCATGAAGTCTTCCACTGCGAGTCAAAATACATCTCCAGAGACCTGACACGCATGTCGTAGGCTCGATTCATCATGTTGGCGCCGCCGAGTGCAAGACAATCAAAGATCAGGTATACCAGCATCGGCTGTTCCCCAGTTGTCCATCGCCGGACGAGTTCGCCGTCCAGGAGTGTACCTTGATATGGACCAAGCCCGTCTCTTCGCTCGGACATCATATCTGGCGTGGTCGAGAAACCTTCTGGTATAACGTAGTATTGGTTCTTGCGATCGATCAAGAACTGTATCGGCTTGGGTGATTGGTACTTGCTCTGATCCATCCCGAGATACAACAGATGTCGCAAACCATCTGTCTTCCGACAGACCACAAAGTCGCTGTACAGCTTGCAATTGAGATCTGGCCTAGTCAGCGTAACAGGCTGTGCTCCAGGAAATTGCGTGCTTCGTCGGCCGAGGAGACTTGCGACCACTCTTTGGTTGTGACGCAGCTCACTTCCATTGATGCGCTTCAAGAAGCCACCTAAACCATCTTGTGTTTCAGAAGCAGATATCATGGTAGGCATGTCTCTTTCTGTGTCGACGGATCGCGATTCTGGGTGTTGGATCGCCACGAGCAAGTCTTCCCTGTCCTGGTGGTTTGGGGTGCAACCAGGAGAAGCTTCCTTATAGCATCAAAAGCTGTAGATGTCCTTTAGCCAACCAGGTTACGTCGTCAGGTTAAACTCTCATCATCGCTCTAGAATCTGCATGCTTATCTGCGAAGTTTAAGATTCAATAAACTCAATTGATACGGGCATTAGCTGCACTTCGTTGCGGGTCATGAAGAAAATTTGGCGATACCGTTATACGCATCAGATCGTGATTACTTGCCTCCAAGAAGATGTCTGATAAGGATACATCACGTATTTAGCTTTCGAATACAGTTCTGTGGTCGAGACAAAATTGTGGAGAATATCTTATTCCCTTTGCCGGGAGAAGAAAAAGGAGGGAAATGAGGTCTGAAAGCGGACATAGACACAGGCGACAAGTGGGCACAGCATGCCAATACGAAGGACCAGACTGCGATCTGTGAGACTAAGCTTTCTAACGGCATTGGCAGCCCGTATTCCTCGGTCGCAAAACATCCGCCGGATCCGCGCGAACCCCTCCGTGCCAAATCAGCGGTTGCAATCCAGAAGTCCTTCTGTTGTGGCTTCTCCGCATCACCTGGCTTCCTCTTGCTACATCTGTCACCCTGACTGCTATACCGTAACACCACCTGAAACAGTACAAATGATTCCGCGCTCCCGCTGTCACAGAACGTGTCGCTATATATATATTTATATATATATATCTGAACAAGCTTTTTTACTGTCCCGGCCGATCGCTTGGAGTACAGCATCACGTCTCCTTTGTGTCGATTGCGCCGCCTGCCAACAACTGTGTTCTTTGTTCACAGATACACTTCGGAAGCTTTGACCACGTTGAGTATTTTCGGTCCTCATATCGATTATCAGCGCGATTATGGAGATCTCTCAGAGTAATTCAGTCATATTCGTGTGTTTTCTCGACAGTATCGCTCCTGTAGATTTCAAGACGTAAGCATAATGGTTTCAGATCCTTCGACAAATTATCAGTTGCACAACAAACCGCTTTCACTATCATCCAAGAGACAAGATATCCTACACTGCCTTCTGACTGCCCGCGTGGAAGTACCGAAACGGACAAGAGTAAGGGCATATGACAGCCAGGGTATGGCAAGCATCTTTTCTTGTTCCCGCGGTATGGCCAGTACTGGCAAGTCGACTATCGCGCGCAAAGCTACAGACCTTGTGTTGTCTCCTCCATATCCAGGCCAGCCCTAACGTTTGGCATCATGTTCGTGGGATTATGCGGAGGTCTTAAAACGGTGATAGCTTATATATCCGATCAAGGAGAACCTCTAAATGACAACTCACTGGGGGAGAAAGTGCCATGTATGCTTGTGTAAAGGTGTATAACAGCACGCAACCACACTCGCAGATTGTCAACAGTCAGCGCTCAACCGATGGCAGATGCAGCATACCGAGCATGTATTTTTGAGGACTATCTTCTCTCTAGACGCGATTCGTACACATGGATATAGACCTCAGACCTCGCTCAATTTTTCTGACGATTCAACGCAGCTAACAACTTTCTCACAAAAAGGAAGAACACATTGAATGCTGCTGACACCCGGTGAAACAATACCCACATGCACCAACAGGAATTCTGCGACAAGCCGACCTCATCTTCAGCACTGTCGACGAAGCCTTCTCATTTCCTCCAAAGCATCTACTTCGCTCATGATTCTGACCCCTGGGATCTTCAGAAATTCCTGCTCAAATCCAAGTCTGTAAACTACTAAAACAGGGCCTATAGCATCGGTATATCTCTTGAACTGTCTCTTACTACTAGCCGTAATGAACGGACTTTTACGAAATCCAAAATCGTTCTTGTATTCGATCCAACGACACAGATGCCCACGGACCAACACTGGTGAATGGAAAAGAATATCTGGTGTTGGACCTCGAGCTGGTCTTCCTTTCGCGTCAGTCTTGTTATTGATGATCCTTCTCTGTTCGGTCTCAGTATGGAACTTGATTCCCGAGCGTGCGACACACTCCATGAAAGCATCTTGGTTCTCGATGGCGCGAGCAGCGGACAATCGTTCTCGTTCAATTCTTTTAAGGTGACCCTCAGGACTGTTGTCTATGGGTAGAAGTCGAAGGGCTGCTCGGGTGATCGCCCCAATTATACTCAAGTGTAACCGACTTTTCGAAACAATCAAGACCGTTTCGGCGGTTAGGTCTGGAGAGCGATGGCGACATGCGATCTTGAACACCGGTGCGACTAGATCGGAAGGTATGCCGTCGATGCCGTAGTCGATACTCTGTTCAGTATTCTCATTTTTGTTCTGACTCATGCTTTGGCTCGTAACTGGAGTCTTTCTGAGCAGAGGTGTAGTGTTTCTTGAGGTTGCATGCTGTGTCATGGGGTGGGAGTTGATGCAGTGACGCTCGAGGGCTTCGACACTGGTGCAATCGACGGGGATTGGACATAGAGTGCACATGTTGTGTTTCGAGGAGGTAGAGAGATGCACAGCCAAACTCTCCTTCGACCTGAAGCGTCTTTGACACCAAGCGCAGAACATCCTCAGTTGCCTAGAGCAGCACCAAAATACGACCCATAAACAGTTTTTGACAGCTTCAGGAAGTCGAAGGTTGCCGTTGCGGCTATTCTTATCATCGAGATCCTATCTGCGAGCATAGTTGCATCAGCCAGGATCATGCGAACCAACACACGCGTACGGGGAAGCGGAACTCATCGTGCGCATGGAATTATGTGTTGTCTCTGAGCTGACCAATCCGCATGAGACTGTATATTAGGCCCATAAATTATGTACCTAATCCAGTACGTTCGTCAATATGGACCACACCTTCAACCCAATATTGTGAATCTGACTTTTACGACGCAGTCACTATATGCGCGAAGATTTCTCGGCTGTTTTGTTTACATATGACTAGCATTTATGCACAGTCCCTTGTCAGAAGTCTTCGTACAGCTCCCCGCTCCAACCATTACCATCTCGTCCCGATGATCCTTTGCACCATACTCAGTTTTTTCTTTTCTTTTCTTTTCTTTTCTTTTCTTTTCTTTTCTTTTCTTTTCTTTTCTTTTCTTGTCGACTGCGTCAACCACGTGAACTAGAGCATCACTAATACGACGGTGGATCTCCTACTCAGTCCCACTTCGAACTTTGCAGTCTAAATACTGTTCGTAGAGCTTCTGTTTCAATAGTGCCCACGTATTCACCATTAATCGCCGCGCGAAGTACAGCCACACTATTGTCCTGTACATCGTTTGTATCCGCAGGAAATATCTCGCTGCCGTCTGGTGGAAGCCTCATCTCATCGGAATCGAGGTCTCCTTCGAGTCCATGTGCCCGTAGGTGCCTCGACATCAATGTGACAAGCAGAAGATGAGGTGCTACACCTGCCAACTTGATGTGTTTCCTTCAGAAAGATTGAACAAGTCGTGACAAGACGCATGGACAGGTATGTTGACGGGTATCTCGACCAAAAGATCCAGGGAGTTTTGAAGCCGCTCGTCCGGTCAGTTGCCCTTGACTGTTGAACTTTCCCTTTATCGTGCGGTCGAAGACCTCCGTGACCAGTTCTATGAGAACTACAAGATGATTGAAGCTAACCTTTGCGAAGTGTTAAAGGATGGTCGTATGCAATTGCACGACGAGATCGACGAGTGTGTAACAGAGATCAAAGACATGCTACGGGATCGAATCAGCGATTTTGAGGATCAGAGCGAAAAGTTCAATGTGTCTATTGGGGAGCAACTCGCCTGTCTTGGCCATTGGTCTGATAAGTTGGCCAAGTCGAATGGAAACAAGGAGCATGGTACGAACAACAGTCCAAGGCGCGAGTCTGTGTAGTTTAGATCTCATGGGAAACGAGTCATAACACTTTTGCGCTGCAGAGTCGTTGGTCAGTAGATGATCGTTAACAAGACTCGCAAGAAGGAAACCCCTGTATCGAGGGAAGTTCTATTGACATCTCAAGTTCTGGTTTGCGGCTCCAATGAGTCTGAGGGCACAGATCTGTAGATGAGTTATCCCAGAAACACCTTGGTCATTACACTCGCTCTTGCGTCTCAGGTTCAACTCAGCACGGAATCCAAGACCTCTCTATTCTTGCCCCTGACTACTTTGTCTTTATACTGACGTGGCTCCCCTCCAAGTCAATTATTGAAGAGATAGCATCTTTGGACTTAACCCTTCCAAACCTGATGCTCAACTCTCTACTGGGACATTCACTGGCTTACTCGTTTGTAACTCGTTTCTCTTGCTATAGTCTCCCTACATGAACTGAGCTCAGTTTGACCGGAAATAAATCCCAACCCGGCGTCTCGCACAGTCTTCGGCAGTCACACCAAGATAATATCTGACCAGGTCCAGGTCTTCCTTTCTATCCTGTCCCCCGAAGGTCTTACGGATTTGTCTTGTCGTGTGAATGATATGCTCGATGTGTTATAGCGGCAAATCGCTATGCCAAAAGTGGCCATCTGACTCACTCGCCGCACGAATCAGATGTGTTTACGACCTAGGGACGCATTCGCGCCATTCGCCGTAGTGTAGGCAAGTATCAGTCAAAGTTTTTCTCATCTGTCTTCCTTTCCTGATTATATCGTCTACTAATCTCTGTACTTATTTTATCTTTGATTTCATGGTTTGTTCAACACCGACCGATGTTTCAATTTCGTCTCTCCCTGTTTACTTTGTTGGACTTATATGTGACGCATCAAACCATAGGAACATTGCTTGCTATCTCGTATGTCGTGGTTTGCGGTCAAGGCGGAAGCACTGGAAAGGGAGAGACTGATAAGTGAATGAACGAAAACGTAGAGGAGATGCACGAAAAGAACGCCTCTGTTCGATACACAAGATCTGAACCATGCATAATGCCCGCCAGCGTTTCTTGAGGGTTAACGGATGGCGAAACTACTTCGAAGTAGCAGAGCAAGGCAGAGCAAGGCAGAGCAGCGACTTCAGAGCTGTAAACATCTTAAAAGCATGGTTTCTGTCAACGCCTTAGAGCATGATGTCAAAAAAGGAGAGTGGCACGGAGTGTGCCGAATAGGACGCCAGCCGACCACCCAAGCGGGCGAACATCATTTTGGTGACACCGAAGGCAAGGTCCGGATACGTATCCCAGCGATTCGCTTAGTAAGAAAGATCGAGGGCTGATTCGATCGAGTGGTGATTGACGAGTGCCACGTTGTGTTGAACTTGAAGCGCGAGACAGCATAGCGAAAAAAATGGCGGCCGCAGGTTTTGGAGTCATATACATTGACCGGTGTAGACATCGTTCTTGACAGCGAAAATTCCACCACACAACAAGATGAAACTTTCAACAAGGCGGGCACTAGCAAGGACGATGTCATCGCCGTCTGGACTAGGTCATGTATTGTGAGAAGGAGGAAGAAAACGGATCATGATGGATCGTACCTAAGAGTTTTATAAACTTGATCTCAAGTACATCGCTTGGTTTGATTGAGTTGGACAAGAGGGAACTGGTTTTCTCTCACTCGACAGTGCATGAATTAAACCTCTTTAACCACATCCTGTGAGCGATATGTAAACAAGATCATACATTATTTCGTCGACATCGTCTCATCAGGAAGACGGGCAATCACCCGTCGGAGCATTCGATGGTTACGAAGTGTATGCCGTGTCGGCGCTGGGTACATGCTATGCGTCAATGGTCGGTTGACTACGGCACCTGTTCTCCGCTGTGTGTCCAGAATGATGCACTACCTTTCTTCTCAAGCCCGTGCAGCACTTTAAGCATGCCACCGATACTCTCTCTAGCCTCGATCAAAGTAACTTCACCACCCGTGCGGGTTTTGGCCAAAACCGGATTCATGCTGATGACAACAGCGCCGGGAAGCTTCTTCCGCAATTCTTGGCCTTAATGCGTCTAGAGCATGTTCAATGCGGCCTTATTGATGCTCTGTATAGTCTCTGCCGTGATTCGATGCTCATGCTGACTTTCATGCCGCCAAGTCCAGATATCATGCTCAAGATTCTCACATCTGACAGCAGGTCTGCTTTGCAGATGCTTGCTCTTCATAAGCTACCATCGGACCATGCTAGTGCTCGGGGTCATATCCAGAGAACGTATATAGGTAGACGACGTTAGATCTGGTTTGCACCTTGAATTCCAGACAACATTGTCTTGCCACATTGCTTTGGCATTCTCCGAACGATATTCACGAGTGCAAGTAGTCGGGTCTCGGTTTTGACATCTATGAGGGTCCATTGGTCTGAAAACGTGAGTCTTGAGCTTTGTAACATCTGAGAAGTACCTCTCCCACAGTCTTGGGAAGAGCTGCATGAAGGTCCATATAACCTCTTTGCAAGATATTCTGACACTACTACTGGGTATCAGATGTCTTCGCAAATTCCTAGGTCGCGAATCGCTTTGACATCGTGTGGTCGTCTTATTTTTTTCGTGATACCGTTTTCCTCCCCACACTCGATGTGTATGACAAATCCTTGATTGACTGTGTCCACATAGAGCTTGATTCACAATCATCTTCCTCGCCCTCATCCAAATCGTTCCACTGTCTGATCAGAGAAGAACCGCTCATCGTTCTCTTAACATGATCCTGCCTTCGCTGAACATGATGCAGTATCTATGGCATCTACATTTAAGGAGTTAACGCTTGCCATCCAAATGCCTTCCACTCGTAACCATCCTTACACTACCGTATAAAGTCGGATTCAACGGTTCAGCCACAGCAGCTGGTTCTTGCATCTTACGTAGCGCGAGCATATTGTTGTTCCTTCGATTTGATGATGGAGGACAGCTCGGTCGGTGCACTAAAGATAAGACTTTCTCGGTATCGCCATCTGGCGGTGAGTGGGAGACTCCTGGTCTGGAGCTCGTAGAGTCTCCGGAAGATTGACAGATAAATCGAGCTATCACAAAACTCCAAGAAAGATGAGCAAAGGAGCGAAGCCGTCGCCTAAGCCATGTTGGGTAGCACAAGAATCTCGAAAGGAGTCACGATAATGACGAGGTGCGGCGCCGACTATCTCCGCAATTGAGCTGGTTCGCGACGGTGCAGATAATTTCTGCTTTCAACGACCGCTGTGACACTTCTCAAGTGATAACGTCTTGGGTCGTTTCCCAAAGCAGTTGTGTCTGTTCTATTTGGTCCCCCATGTTGGTAAGCTCTATCAAGATTACTCTATCCGAGAAGCACAGTCATCGAAGATCGAGCGAAGACACATAGGGATGAGTGGAGCAACATGATGTATGTCAATGGCGCTTATCTTTCTGGTTGCTTCAATGATATAAAGCTTGTCAAATGTACACGTAGCACAAATGAAGATTAGAAGTATCTTCATATACTAGTTCCGCGTATCGTCAGGCGTTTGTTCAAGCACGATGGTGGTGAAAAGGATCGCAAACAACCCTCGCCGACTCGTCAAGTTTCGTACTAACGGGTGAACATTTGAGCTGCTTGCGAGTACGCACTGAATACTGGAAGCAGGAAAACTTGTACGAGCAAGGCGTAGCTCGAGGTGTCAGGTGCAGTCCGAAGTCCGGCTTACAAGACTCAGAAGACCAAGACACCTTACCACATTCCATGACATACTATTTCTTCTTTTGCGTCTCGAAGGTGGGAAGTATTCCCATCGACACGCAGAGTCATTTACCTTATCTATGATCCTCGATGAGTCGAAAACGTCAATCTTCCAGACTGCTTAGACATGGATATGGTAGAACATATAAAGCTTCCTGCCAGCCTGGCCTCCAGACTCACCTCAGCTGACTGTCCTCCACTTCTATACCTCTGCAGATAGCCTGATGTTCAACTCCATTCCGTAACTGGCTCTCAAACAATCTTGACTTATCAAGAAAAACGGCAAATATGTCTGGGGATGACACCGATGCTAACGTTTCCTCTTTAAATCCTCTCTGCGTCCACGAAAATTATGAGAAACGTTTTGCAGCATCAATCTCCATTGTGGACTCGGTTTTTCAACGTTTTCGACCCCAGAAGACTATAGCAGCTTCGCTTCCACAAGCTGGAAATACAATTCATGCAGCTGTCTGTGGCTGGTCGACATGGTCCCATAACCTGCCCGAATTCGACCAGGTCCCTCAAGCCAACATGCTCAGAGAAGTCAACAGACTCATGGAACAGATTGGTCATCCCTTGAGCCCGCATGACTACGACAGCGGAGTTCTAGGCTGCTATAATGCTTGTCATGCTGAAAGGCTCCTCATTGCGCATCAGAACCTTAACTCCGTCAGCGGGACTCTATATATTATGATCAACAATAAACCATGTGAAAATTGCTACGAATTCCTTACACGACTGGAAATAATCCTCGGTATGGAGGTCGCAATTTTTCTAGCAACAGCACTGTTTACATGGAAGAGGAGAATCATGCACTCTATAAAGTTTGGCTTTCCATGTTCGCCGATTTCTACTCGAAAGACCGACATTGAAGAACATCGTGGAGGAATGGGTATCGATCGCAAGTGGCCGAGGTGAGACTACGAGAGGATTCTGAAAGAGCCTTGTGTTGCCAGAAGACACGTCTGATTCGATACGCTTTCGAGTCCTGGCTGATTTCTAACATAGAAAATTCGCTGATTGAAAGCGATCTGAATAGAAAACAAGAGCGCGATATGATCTCTAAAAATTAGCAACGTTGATATTACTGCTATTAAGAGTTGATATATTCATGCCGATATCCTCTAGCTAGGGGATGACCCTGTATATGAGATTACATAATCATCTCAAGCCGATACCAATGACTGACCCGAGATAAGGCGACCCGTAATCTGGACAGGGTGGTGGCGACATTGATTACAAGATGAAAACTCGCATCGTTCCACTAGGTTGTTGGCACAAGATAGAATACTGGTTGGAAAGAGTGGCATGGCATGGCATGAAGCCGAAAACTTTTTCGATTTCATGTGAAATCCGCTCTGACAACAATTGAATGATCATGGCATTCGGATCATCCCATCAGTCAGACGCTATCGTCTGACTCGCGAGAATAGAGGCACGGACGGATCTGCGAAGCGGCCAAGTGTCTGAAGGCTCAACGTCGTGGATTTACTCAAACCACATCTGGAATTATGATAACTACGATGGTTATCGCGACTATAGTTGCGGTAGTTTACAAGCGAATTTATGGGCCATCAAGTCAGCTGATTTGAGTTTCAGTGCCACGTTACCGAAGACAGCTGCCTGGAAGAGCTATCGAAGAGGCTCGTTGTGTTGAAAGTTTGATCAAAGCCGGCATTAGAATCAGCCTTGAACGGATATCCGAGAACGTAACCATATACCCAATCGACGTCGAGACCGAAGAATTAGACTGCTACGCCTTTCCCGCCGATGACGACCTCTATATTATTGACCAGTCTTGAGGTGCGGACTGTTCTGTTCTGTCCAGTACCTACTCTGCTTTTGCCACTTCACCCGTCTCTCCGAGCTTTTGACTGCCGCTGGCCGGTCACACGTCCGTCCGTCAGTGTTACTTTGTTTCTGTCGCGTCAAGGCTCTGACTGGGAACTGATACTTGTGGAAAAGACACTTACTGGAGAAACTGTGAGTTCCTAGCGTACCTCCACCCATCTGTACAGTTGCAAGTTGACAAACATCAATCCAGAAAATCTGGAGCAAGCTTGGTTTCGACGATAGTGCAACTCATCGTGGTGTCTGTACCACCATCTCGGCACTTTTACTATTGACGGATTGAGCTGAGAAACCAGATCACGCTCACACTTGAAGCATTCACATTCGGGATCTGCCTGTCTGAGGACAAAATCGAAGAGTTCGCTACACCGTCTTACCTTCTGTTCGAGCAGAGAGAAATCCTTATTAACAACGATAGCCTTGTTCACGATATTCTACCAAGAGCATAACCGTGAGTGGTAGACGATCTCGAGAGAGAACAGTGTGAAAGATCTTTGAGTATGAGCAGGGAGTAGAGAATCCAGCTAGAGCTATAGTCGTGCAGCGGGTTCAGCCAAGACCTAGTGTTAAAAATGTACGTGGCTAGCTGCAATGGCCTTAGCATCAGGGGACGACCTGAATAGCGTACTGGTCCTATACCTCATCGACCAGCTCTATAGTCTGGTCTCCCCATTTGGCGGAGGAATCCTTCGCATCGAGAGCCCATCTCGAAGAACACGATCATAATTTCGTGGCAGCAAGAGTATCTCTCCCTGATTGCAGTCTTGGTCGTCGTCCGTAGCTTGGAGTGCGTTGCAATGGTCTTTCTCTCATTCTTAATCCCAACTCGCGGCTCCTTTTTTAGACCTGCTGTACGGGAAATTGCGATTTGGTCAAGTTCTATTCATTAAAGTGATCGGGTGGATCAGGGATGTTCTATCTCAGGTCGACCACAAGGACGTACAGATCAAGTTCATACCCATAGCACCAGATTTTATGCAGTGCATCGGTGGGATTGATCAGAGAAGTGTGTACGCAGA
Organism: Aureobasidium sp. P6; assembly: GCA_003992365.1. Lineage (NCBI taxonomy): Eukaryota > Fungi > Ascomycota > Dothideomycetes > Dothideales > Saccotheciaceae > Aureobasidium > Aureobasidium sp. P6. The sequence continues at coordinate 21,636 of RZIQ01000112.1, forward strand.
GTTGGACAGAAAACTAGCAAATCAAGATCTTGATGTTGGGCTCGTTTCAAATTTGGCAATGATGTCGTAGCATACCGTTGCTTTACCCACAGACGAGGCAAGCGTCGCATTGTCCATGACAGAGTCACTGATCGATGGCTTCTAAATCTGGATAGAATATCAAAAAGTGACATGTAAGCCAAGGTCGATACGATAAAGCAAATCTGTGGACCTACCGTCTACGCGACAGAATGTTTACCACTCGCTCATGTGATCATTGGTCATCTGAGAGGATGTTCAACCTCATTACGACAAGCGAGATCAAGTGAGCTGATCTGGAGCAGTCCTGCAGGAAGATCTCTCCCCCCGTCACAAGTAGTATCACGAATGGGGAACCTGCCGTACACACCGCCGTCATCATATGAGAGCGAACGGGTTCTTGGCGCACATGCTGATTCCAGACGGACTACAAGACAAATGCAAGCCCCAAAGTGTCAGCTGCTTGGTTCAGGTGCATCCGCATTCTTGACACTATGGACCGGACGATTGTTTTGAGCCTTTAGATTACGGCTTGCATGCTAGGTCAGAATTTCCAGTACTAGTCCCGATCGAGTTAAAACATCAATTTCGCGTTATCGGCCAGAAGCTCACTGTCTTCCTTGTTCCAGATGAATTTCATATCGAAGCCACTTGTGAATTATGGGCCGAGCACGTCAACGACAGAGATCGCAGCATGATATCCTTTCTGATGCCTGAGGCTGAAACAGTGCCTGGCTTCGAGGCTATGAGCTGGAGGTTTGAGCCGAGAAAAGATGATGCTCTCGAGGTGCTTATCCTAAGGAAACGTCAGTGAGACAAGATTTCGGGAAGTCACAAGGCAGTCTCCACCTAGCTCGATGTCTAATATCAAGGCTTTGAGTGCCTGCTTTCTTCAAGTATCAAGACATCATCGGGGCCAGTGATGTACGGTTGAGCTTTTCGCATCCTACGTGAACGACTGTGGCAACGAGTTTAGCGCCTAGATTATGCATGCTTTGCTAAGCGCCGTCTGATCGGAGTGAAGAGGGGACGTCCGGCATCTCACGCTACCATCAGCAACTTCTTCACGTTCTGACTTACACCCTGCCCCAATCTAGTCACACACCTCACGTGGAGAACCTCATATTGCACCATATCCCCCTGTAGGAAGGTCGAAAGATGAAGTTGACATCGAGACATCTTTAGAATGGGCGTGAACGGCACATGAGACGGTCAACCAAAAAGCCACCAAGCAGTGAGCAAACCACGCACGGACTGCACGTCTGCAGAGTACTTTGCAGATTGCTGCTTGGGATGCACGACCTGCATGGGCTCTGTTATATGTTGACTTGTGATTCAATGCGTACGGGGCTGATGCGACGAGGCCAATGCGTTGCTTCATCATGAGAAACATGCTCGGTTTCTCGAGGAACTTGCGGCACTAGCTCATCGCCAGCAGTCAAAGTGCAAAGAAATACCTGCAGCACAAAGACTGCGACTGCTCAGGGGTTATAAAGGGACCCTGTTCACCTCGCTTGATGTTTCTCCGAGTCTCTTACATACCAACACACACAAAACATCACACATACATTCATCTCATTCGCACTTTCGAAGCATTACAGAATTCGGTATGGACCAGACAGAGCACCTACGTACACAATAAACATTCTGAGAAGTCGAAAGACTACCAGTACCACAATGATCAGCAACTACAATCCACCTGTCGTTCGAGTTCGATGCTCGTGTGGCTATAACAACGTCTCGGGAGCCTCTACTTGTGGAGGTTGCGGAAAATCTCTTGCTCAAGTCATGTGGTAGACGCAAAAAATCAAATCCACTGAAACTGACGGCTGACATACATCCAAAGAACGAGCCGACGGAACGAAATCGCAAAGGATGCTGTGGTTCAATGTCGCTGGATGGTGCAAAATGATCACGGCGTTAGTTGCATTCGTTTCAACAAATGTGAATGTCCCCTTCGAAAAAATTTGAAGTCTTGATTGTTGCATGAAGCAGCTTCCACTATACGCAGAGTGTTAAAGTGCAAGTAGTAACGTGCAAGATGCTTTCCATAACTTCTGTCCGCCCGATGTATAATCGTCACTTCTGATAGGTCTCGAATGTCTGGAGTAGAAAGCTGGATCTAAAGAAGAGATTCCTTACCTACACATGCCATCTGGAGAACCAAATCCAAAGTGAGACCAATCCTGCCCAAGTTCATGGATCTCCAATAGCAAGCCACTCAAGGCAGGCCTGAACGTCCCCGACTATACCCCGAGCCTCAAGCTCCTGGACAAGAGCTATTTTCCAGTCCTTCGTGTATCTCGCGTCGCTGAGCTGCATCGCGAAGAGATGGGCTTTGAAGTGTATCCACCACCTAGGGACAAAGCCTGCAAGTTCCCAATCAAGGAAGCAGGTCACTCTTCCAAGACTATCCACCATGATGTTACCCGGATTGAGATCCCCGTGTGAGAAGACAAATTCTTCCTTGATCTCAAGCGGATGGAAGTATTCTCTTGCTTGTTCGAGCGATGACAATTGGAGTAGTGAGGGTCCGCCTGAAGATCCTGCTGCCCTTGGCTGGATGATCTCGTCGGCGAGTCCAAGGCCTGACACGGTTTCGAGACGTGTGCTCCGAATTGTGGCAAGCTCTTCGACATACTCTGCAATAGTCGAAGCAACCATGTTTCGTTGCGATACAGCCAATGATGCCCAAGCTGAATCCAGAGTCTGGCCTGCGGCCCTCTCCAAAACTAAGAAGGACTTTGAACACAAGCTGTCCATCCAATGACAAACAACCCCTGGAACAGGTATGTTAGGAAATCTAGCTGTAACAAATGCGATCGTCTCTCCTTCCATTTGCATGTTCGGGGCTGCGGCTTTGACTTTCCATATCTTTCCGGCAAATTGCCAGAGCGCTGCAGAGTCACCAGCCGTGTAGAAAGGTGGACAAGGCATTGACGAAGCGGTGGACCTTGCTTTGCGTATACAGAATGACCGTCCAGCTGTGTCGGACCACTGAGCAATAGCGTCTTTCGGTAACGATGAATGCACAAGCTCACATAGGTGCTCTTGACCGATGTGCCACCTGTTGTCATCGATCTGAGAGATCGATGATGAAATAGGGAGATGCATGCTTGATTTGTGATGATGTTTGGTAAAGGAACATGTCACCAATGCTCTTGCTCATGAGCGAAATGCTGGCGAAGCAGCGAGTTTGATTGAACTTTGGGATGCCGCTGAACTTCTCGTCGTTTGAGCTCCTTGCTTACTTAAGCAGTTGCCAAGATATGAACGAAATGAACACTTGTACCCCTCTCGATTGGCACGGGCTCAAAAATCGATTCAAACAGACATAACAAAAAGTCACGCATGGTTGGGACGACAAGACGAAGCTGAATGGAGGGACACCAGGCCATGCAATGCAGAGTGTACGAGAAGATGGCCTAAGGGTGGCCAAGTCCTTGCGTCAGTGCACGTATCGCATGGCTGCATACAAGTTCAACAAACGCACTCTCCAGCGCTGCATCTAATCGAGCTCATGTCTTTTGTTTCAGATGTTTCCCAAATCATTGTCCTGTTCAGCGAGTGTTTCACAACGCAGAGAGTGATGTTGCATGAGCCACACGTTCATTCTGTCAACGTGCCCATTGATGTGTCAAGACAGTTCGTAGTGATCAAAGCGTTAATGGAAGACTATATTCGAACGTGCTGTAGCGTCACCAGGATTGCAGATGCTTTCTATCGAAACGATGGTGAGACCTCCATGGGCGATCTGACCACACAACGAGCCCAAGCACTTTGACTTGGGCAGATCGGTCTTACAACTCGCATCCTACACGGTCTTGCTTTTTGCCCATGCTCTAAGCTCGACAACTGCAATACTGCGTGGCTCCGTTAGCTTCTGTCTGGCGTGGCGCAATCGAATGTGTGATCATGTATCAAGGAACAATGAGACCCTACTCGTCCAACATCAATACTTGATGACTGTTGTTCATGCGGGGATCATGGTACACGGTCTTTTAACGGACCAATCACTCTTTGCGCCCGTATCCAGGCCGCTATCGGCGGTGGCAAGAGGTAGGACGTCCTCATTTGAGGCGACCGTGGACGCGAACGTCACAGTCGAGAACACAATTCTGGAGGGCACATTCGTCTGACGGACTGTCAGCGCACCGAGGGGACTCGAACCCGATACGATGGTTGGTTGTTGTGTTGGCATTCAGACGACAGCATGGGATTCGATGTGACGTCGTGCATATCCATGAACCTGACCAGCAGAGACTAGGATAGAGTGCGAGTAGTTTTCTCAGGAAGACGTAATTCTCTGATCGACGATGTAAAAGCTTGGGCTTCCTTGCACACACATCTTTCACTTTCGATTTTCGATGGATGGTGAGGGTCAGCCAATATATGCAGCTAGCCGCATCATCTGAGCCGCAATGCAAGTACCTGCTCCAGCTTCTGTATCCTACTCATGCATGCAGAATAGATTATGTTGGAAACTCTCATGAGCAACTCCTCTCGATGCTATCAACCACATTGCACTGTCATCGGACTTTTCTGAGAAGGCGATAGCCTTTTCCAAAGACCATTCTGATTCGCTTCCAACAGCTAGGGTGTGTTTGACTCGCTATGTGTAGGCTGAACCGAGAAACCTTACGGTATGTTAGTGATCACGGCTTCAGCAATGATTGGCTGTGACTGTGGCGCAGTGTGTCAATTTGTCTTCGAGAGATCCTCGTGTAGTTTCATGCAGCTTCGTGCGGTATGTAGAAGTCTACTCGTACTTGAGCACAAAATCTGCAGAAACCTTCACGTCCTTTGGACTACTGCACGGCTGCAGTGGAGGACTGCGTGCAAATTCGATGTTGTCGCTTGCGGCATCGCGTAGATGTGCAGAATGTCACCTGCGAGGCAAGCAGTGTGACACCCCTCGTTGAAGCCCCAGATTACCCGATGCAGTATAGACGACCGTCTGACTGGCTGATCGTCTGACGCTTCGACTTTGGTTTCTTTGTTTTTCATACTTGCTACTGAGAATCAATCTGAGCATATTGAAATCGAGAGGGAATTCTCTGAAGCGAGAAGAACGCGAAAGGGGGAGGTGTAGAAGAGGAACGAAAAGGGAGAGAAAGGAGAGGTATTGGTTGGCGAGGGGGAGCAGAGAGAGTTGACTACCACTAGGGGAGGGACTTTTGTTCCAGGTATGCCGCCACGAACAAAGTCCTTAGGTCTGCGGGTGTTGGTTTGCTGAATCCAGCTTACATACTTGGGTTTATATGAACCCGATATCAAACTTGGAAGCGTGGTCGCCAGAGACCGGCAACTCTACCGGAACACCAGAGTCGAGGCACCGCTCTTTCTTGTCCTCGATTTCGCCTCGCTTGATGCAGATGATCCGATCGGCAAGGGCGGTGGGCTGACGGAGATCAGTCCCCTTGGTTGGCCCGACGTCAACACTGTGACAAGCCGTGATGTAGCTGATATCTTCTTGTATATGATTGGCAAAGATTTTGATGAAACGCAGTGGATGACGGCGAGAGTTTGAGGATAAGAGCTTGCGGCCGGATCTTTCAGCACACCGTTGTGTTGTTCGGCCTGAGGACGGTCAAGGAGTATGTCGCATCCCGCTAGCTCTCATTCTTATCTCGCCACTAGAGTCCTTGTCAGCCCTTGTCCCTTCTAGTCAGATGTTCTGTACGCTATCAGTAACGTTAATATGTCTATTTGTGACTGAGGATAATTCCAGAGCGCTATGTCATGTCGTTAACGATTCCCGCTAGGAGATGAGACAGCGTCAGGGTCACGTCGCATGCATTCATCAAGGTAGGTGGTCAATGCTTGTTGTTGACGGAGAATTTACCGCACGAGCATCCCCACAACTTTTCATCCAACACTGTCCTCGCGACGGTAGATCTTGATATCATGTCAACGTGCCCCCTTTCTACTATCCATGCCGCTGAGTATGGTTCTGATCTCGCAGAGGACTTGACTCCGCTCCGCCAACTAAGCATGCGCCGGAGAGAAAGCCCCGCCGCCAGCGCCCGTGCTCGCCGGTACACCTAAACCGCAATTCGAAGATTTTCTCCCATGCTCACGCAGCCTAAAAGGTCGACTCAGGCCGTCACCTCCGCCAGTGATAGACGACCCTACTTTTACCAAAATCCCGTTTTTCATCTTCTGGATGCATCTGCTCCATTGATCTGTTCTCGCAGACCCGATGTCCGCTGCTGGAAGGTCTCGGCCATGATACTGACGTCCTGCGGGCTCAGTTGTCTACATCCCTGGTCGCGCCGGCCTGCCACATGTCGGTCCCTCGAAGACCAGATCAATGCCGCGAATTTACCGTTCTGGGCTCTACGATGATTCCGTTCCTCAACTCCCCACGACGAGACGCACCCTCGTCCTTGACACCCCAGCTTGTCTCAGGTTACCTCGAATCCCTACCGAACTCATGCCGCAAGCCTGTGCCCCCTGCGCTGCCCTAGATTATACTCGCATCCCTCTCGCGCATTCAAACACGTCGAACGAGCTAGATCCGAGATGACAGAAAAAGCCTGGACGGCAAGGCACTCTGATCTGAGCTTGGCTGTCGCAACTCTTCGCTCTCGAGAACACGAGCTGGTCAGTTGAACCATGCCGCTCCTTGCAGTCTCAAAGTCTTGCCCCTTGTCACAGTGACACAGCAACGTCTCAAGTGATCCGCCGCTTGCCTACTTGTCAAGCCTCGCCACCTCCACGAGTCGGAAAAAGCTCAGGAAACCACACAACTTGCTCTCATCACACCATCGCCTGCCATCGCTCCAGGCAACCACATTCCAACCCCCGTACATGACCACTCTGCGAGTACCACAGTCATTTGCAATGCAGGAGAATATTGATACTGTCGTCCTAGCTGAAAATTACTGGTCACGCCTACTCTCGCTTCTCTTCGAGTCAGCATCCTCTCGTGCCTGAGTGGTTACCTTTTGGTCCGCGTGCAAGTACCCCCACTACTCCCCTGACTCCTACTCTCCCTCACTCGTGCTCCACGCTCACATCCCCTTCTTCTAACCTCTACTCGCTTGCCGCTGATCAAGGATTCTTTCTCCATCCATACAGCCTTCTTATGTCACTTCTTTGCCGTCGCATCCTCTCTTCGACTCACTCGCCGGCGTTCGACTTATACTAACCTGCACAACTCGACACTGCTTTCCCATGTCCGCGTCGCTTCAGCCAGCCTCCCTATTGTAACAACAACATCACTTGTCTGTCCTCTCTATTCCTTCCGTGCGCGTCTCTTCCTCCGCGCCTCTTGACCAGAACTTGCAGCCTTGGTTGTATCTCGCTAAGGACACCCCCCAGTGCCTTGAGGGTCTCTAATACTACTCTCTTCACCGCAATGACAGGTTACGACCACTGTTCGTCGCGCTGCTTAGCAAGAGCATATGTCTGTACCAAAGAAACAAAAATTTCGCGAGGCGGAAGATCAAAGCCAAGCTCGAGCTCGAGGAAGGAGCTATCGCCGCCAGCACTGTATCAAGCCCTGCTCTGTCTCACGCTAGCCTGATCGACGCTGGCACGGCTGAGAGAGAGCTGTTCCTTCCTGGTCGCAACGTCAAAGACGAGCGGAGAATGGCAGGCGCAGCCGAGCTGCGCAGGATGACGGAGGACCAAGAGTCGTCGCTCGAAAAGAGAAAGCGAGGTGCTGACCCTGCTTTACTACGTGCTTCCAACATCCCAAGGACATCTATCGTTGCATCTTTCCCAACACAGGAGGGCAAGGCGAACATCACCAAAAATGGAAGGAGGAGAACGAAGAAGCAGAAGATGAAGACAGCTTCTCGTTTAGCTTTTTAGTAGGGTTGCGCAAGGTCTGCAGCCTTCTTCTATGTTGGGAATGAGTAGATATGCTTTTGATAGGTTGAAAAGTGGATAAGAAGCAAGGAAGGAGAAAGGAAAGAATAAAGTAATGGAACTCGGGGGCGCAGTTCGATCTGAATGAGCAGCAGGTCCTCTGTGAGCCTGGTCTTCGATGTAGAATCATCAAACAATCCGACACACACAAGGATATTTGTGTAGAACGCAAAAAGCAGAGACCTGAGAGTCGTGCTATCAAGACCCGAAGTATCGCTTCTTTTCCAAACAGATGTTGTGTGCCGCGATAGATGGACGAGTCAACGCTAGAATGGCTGCTGGTGAGATTAGCCTTTGTGTAGTCTATCATGAACGGCAGAGTGGTTTGGGGAGAGGCCTCAGATCTCGAATGATAAGTGATGTTAGCATCAGAAGCTTGGGAGTCAGGACGAAAATTGTAGCATCAGACTGGCGAAGCGACTCCACTCGAGCATCACAGCCGCAAAACGACATCAGGAGATGGCAATCTCTGTGCCACCAGTTGCCGGGCACTCTACACCATGACATGCTCTCAATGCGAGGAGTGGAATTGTGCTCGAAAAATACATACATACAGAGGTCCTTAAGCATATATATAGCGTCTCGAGGGAGAGAAAAGAGAGGAAAGAAAGGTCGAGCGCAAATAAGATCATCTTCCGCTTGGCAGTCAAACGAACAAGTTTCAGCGGCTCATTTCCTGCCAGACTTGCTTCTTGCATCGCAGTCGCAGGTCTTGACATGGCGCTTGAGCAAGGTAAACACTTTGACGCTAACGCTGGCGGAGAAGAGCACGCCGATACTCGCACACATGGTAGATCATCACCTACGGGAAAAGCAGAACGTGTTCTATTGTGACCAGACAGCAGTGCGAAGCCATGAGATGCAGCATCGTCTGGAATTTTTGAACATCGTCGAGAGTCCTGGAAGCTTGTAGCAAGCGCTATGTTCTCATCAAAGGCTTTGGGTAACAAGCATCTCACAGGCCTTCTCGTGGTCATTATCCAATGAAATTCTCATGCATCTTTATCAACCCCCATTTATAAGAGTTTGCGTCTTCTTGGGCTCCAAAACTCGAAAGTACGTTTCATAGTGCGTTGTCTTCGACATGCTTCTAGCCACTCTCTGGGCTACAGTACAGGATCAGCACCTGTTGGAGACCCTGAACCAAAACACAATGCTCCTTATCAAGCTCTCATCGACTGTGTTTGTTCTCGTCGTGGTCGGATCCCTTACACTATCCTTGGCCCTGGGTACGACTAAGAACCTCTCGCGTATGAGGCGCAGAGCCCTTAGGGATGTTAGCCGTCGTCACAATTTTGACCCAGAACTTTCATGAATTGATGCAAATGTGAATGCAACGGTTGCTTCTGACCTCTCCAATCGATTGGTGGGGATTGCGCTGGCTAGATGCACTTTTTCCAAAAAAATAGATCTCCGTGTAAAGTCTGTCTTTGCAGCGTACAGCTACTCCGCAAGATCTCACAAATCAGTGGAATCACGTTTCACTGGTATTTTGCAAGAGATGTCTCTAGGTGAATTCTATGGAAACGTCCAATATCTGGTCTTCAGAAGTTACGACTGACAAAGAATTGAGAAGAATCAAACAGAGTCAAACTGAATGCATAAAGATTGAAGACTTGAGCATACACCGGATCCTGTTCTTTAGGAATCTACGACCACTCGTATCGCTTTACCATTATTACAGCAATCTTCTTCACGCCTACCCTTGCAATTGATTCTTGTCTGTGACACTTGAGACCTTACCACATTCTATTTAAGGAGCGAGATGGGGCGAGATTTAACCAATGCGAGCTGTGATAAACAAAATCGAATTTACAGAAAGCTCGTTATGCCAGTGCTCATTATGAGCTTGAACACGCTTGCCTTTATCGGCTCGTGAGATGTCTGTCGTCGGATGCGGTTTTGTTACAGCATATCTCACAGACTTTGGCACGTTCACGTTCCAGCTTCCAACACAATCATGAAATGAACATCACTGTCTTGTCTGTTCGACAATAACCTTACGGGTACATGTCTCTCGATAAACTTACGGGTACAGATTTCTCGGTGCTAGTCATACTCTTGACCATGAGCCCACGTCTTTTCTGGTCAGACTTACTTCCCCCAATGACTAGTGCATGGGCGATGAGAGTGATAAGATGAGCAAGACCGCTGCCAATCGTGTCTTACACTTGATGTAGTCCTTCGGGCTATGCAGAGATGCGAGATGAGCAAACATTCACGCCGCATTTGTAACATTCCGAGCGTCCATTAACGCGATAATCAACAGCACAGGATTGAATCTCCAAACCTGAGGACTCAGTCTAGCTTGGACTTTTGGGCTGTTCTGCCACTTGTGGCCGGGAAATTAAGACGAAGATGAAGACGAAGATGAAGATGAAGACGAAGATGAAGACGAAGACGAAGATGAAGACGAAGATGAAGACGAAGACGAAGATGAAGACGAAGACGAAGATGAAGATGAAGATGAAGACGAAGACGAAGACGAAGATGAAGACGAAGATGAAGACGAAGACGAAGATGAAGACGAAGATGAAGACGAAGACGAAGACGAAGACGAAGATGAAGACGAAGACGAAGACGAAGACGAAGACGAAGATGAAGACGAAGATGAAGACGAAGATGAAGACGAAGATGAAGACGAAGACGAAGATGAAGACGAAGATGAAGACGAAGACGAAGATGAAGACGAAGATGAAGACGAAGACGAAGATGAAGACGAAGACGAAGATGAAGATGAAGATGAAGACGAAGACGAAGACGAAGATGAAGACGAAGATGAAGACGAAGACGAAGATGAAGACGAAGATGAAGACGAAGACGAAGACGAAGACGAAGACGAAGATGAAGACGAAGACGAAGACGAAGACGAAGACGAAGATGAAGATGAAGACGAAGATGAAGACGAAGATGAAGACGAAGACGAAGATGAAGACGAAGATGAAGACGAAGACGAAGATGAAGACGAAGATGAAGACGAGGGTCGATACAGAGGACGTGCCAGACTGCGTAGCCCGAGTCGTCTTGCAGCTTCCGAGTCTACAGCATTCCAAGCGCTGCTCGCAGTCACGGACACCACTTCTACGGTCACCCATGACCTTGACGCTCCATCTTCTGCTGACCCTCGTGCTGCCTTGTAAGCAGGCGCAAAGAACGATCCGCCTGTCTGAGAACCTATGGGTGTGACTCGCCTATATGAATGGTAATGTCCCACGCGGGTGGGCCTTCACAGGTCCTTGGGTTGCTCGCCTTGCAGACGTTGAGGGTCGAAACGAGGTATCGTTTGACGTTTCGGTCCTAAAATACTTCCTAAACTGGATCAAACGAACGACGATGCATAGATCTCAAGCGCTATACGCGGAGTCTGTTGGTTGAGTTGTCTCCCTCACTCGCCTCTCTCAGTCGCTCTCAGGTAAGTCTTGTTCAACATCTCCATCACAACCCTAAGCGCTGGTATACAGCCTCCACTCGGCCTGCAATCTTTTGACGGTGACCCGTGATCTTTGATTCCTCGTTGGTGAGCAAAGCCTGTAAGTCCTCTACATCATGGCCATTCTGCAGCTCCCAGCCTATTTCCATGATGGCCTCGTCGTGCGTGTTCTCTAAGCAACTCAGCTCAGACATCAAAAATTCAAGTTCCCCTTCTTCTTCCAAATCTTCCGCAACAGTGACGATTCGGTCTTGGATGGCTTCCTCTCTCATCTTGTCGACAACCTTCCAGCCTTTGGCGTTATAGGCACCAGCGCAAGCCCACCGGGACATATCGTAGGCGATATCATATATGGGTGCCCTGATTCCAAACATGCAGGCAGCTGTTCCGCAAAGGTAGCCCCTCTCAAAAGGAGAAAACTGATCTCCATAGTCTTTCATTGCGCTGCGCAGCTCGGACAGGCTAGGAAAAAGCTCACCAGTGCGGGTTCCAGGCAGAGCGAATCCCCTTCGGATGACAAGGTCCATCGAAACGATATGGATCACGTTGTCGTCTGGCACTTGCCAAAGGAAGATGTATTCGTTTTCAAAATTCTTGACTTCTCCCTCTGAGCTCTCGCTCTCGATTGCAAAGTCCCGAGCAGGGTAGATTGTGGTTTGAGCATCCGCTTGAGTCGTGAAGAATGCAATCATGATATCTCGTTGATCTTCGCCGAGCCACATTTTCTTGTAGGCGATATGGAGAGCTCGAAGGAAGTTGGATGTCGTCGACACGAAGGCGGTGGGTGTGGGACTATACAGACTTCTGTGCTGCTGAAACTCTTGGAGCAGTTCCGCTCGTGTAAATTGGTGCGGACGAACACCATTGTGTACTTTGCTGCTTCTCAAATCGCTGGCGCTTTTCGTGGACCAGCAGCGATACAGGACGTCGGGAATATTGTTGGACATTCTAGGATAAAAGTCTTTTGAATCTGATGGCTCTATGTCTTAAAAAAGTCTTTCCACTTGGTTTGAGAAAAGCGAAGGAGAGCTGTGGTTCAGGAGTGGGGTTTGAGCTTCTATTGACAAGTCTGCTGACACCAACATGTGCAGCTAACTCACAACTCACCGAGAAAGCCGCTACATGCATATGCACATGCACATGCAAGGCTAGCAGAATCGGACAGTACAGTCAAGCCAATCACAATACAGCACTGCTTTGAGACAGATTCTGCACATTCTCACAGTTGGGCGATATCTGTTCGGCTGGACGGCAGTGGGGCCCGAGAGTGAGTTATCGTGGTGGTTTAAGGACGATTCACTGCTAGGATACTAGAGTACTTGATGCTAGGAGGAACACGTGAGGTCCCTACCAGTATGGTCGCAAAGAACGGAACTGATACTGCAAGTCATCGATGTCTTTGAAGCCTGCCGTGCCGAAAAGGTGCCCCTCTGCAACATCGCTCTCTACAACCACCTACTCGCGGTCGAACACATTGTTGGAGTTGTCAATCTTGTAAATAGCTCCTTGCACCGGCCAAAACATACTGGCTGACTCTAGACCTCGAATTCGGCTATCGACAATGTTCACGAGACTGAGCTGCTAAAGCTTCATCTTCTTTTAGCACGGCCACTTTGGAAGGCGAGGAAGACAGTTGACACTCTCTGTATTACTCAGGTATCGTTCTCGAAAAAGCATGCTTGCAGCTCTCGGTCGGAGACACGCCAAATCTTGGAGGAAAGAAGGATCGCATTGCTCTATCCAGGCTTGATGGTGCAAGCTCATTGCTGCAGATATGCAACGATGTCTGGGTGAGATCTTCGGCCAGCTCCTTGCGCACAATCCAGCGCTGTTCGTCCATGAGAATCCACAATCGTCTTGTTTGCATCTGCTCGGGTGAGGATCTGAACGATGTCGAGATGCCCGTTTGTAGCGGCATAGTGTAGCGTAGTCTCGCCATACTTGTCTGTGGTATCGACTTCGGCGCCAAGATCGAGACAGCGATTCGTGAGGGATTTGTGGTCCAGTTCTGCTGCCTGATACAGAAGAGCTTTTCCGTGATCCATGTCTCGCTCAGAGAGGGTATCCTCTTTGAGAAAAGGCAAGAGGCGCAAGACATTTGTGTTGAAACTTCTAAGCGGAACTCAGAACAGGACCTTTTGGAGGAGGAGTGCACCGCTGACGAGCAGGATGCCGATGATTCTGTCGTAGCCTCTCCCTAGAGCGACTTTGCTTCTATAAAGTAGCATCTGCACTATCTTATCGTGGCCTCGTGCTGAAGCTGCTTGCAGTGCGTTGCCGTAGTGTCCGCCTTGCGCGTGAATGTCTGTGGCTGCATCTAGCAGCATCTGCACAATCTTGTCGTGGTCTCTGTGTGAAGCTACTCGCAGTGCGTTGCCGTACGGTCCAGTCTGCGCGTTGACATCTACGCCTCTATCTAGCAGATTCTGCACGACCTTATCTTGGCCTTTATGTGAAGCTGCTTGCAAGGCATTGCCGTAAGCTCTACCCTGCGCATTGATATCTGCGCCTCTATCTAAGTCAGGAGGGTCTTGCTTTGCGTATATCCGCGCAATAGCTCTGAAGATGTCCATGGACTGGGGATCAGGGGTCCCGGTCTCTGGATTGTGAAAACTGGCCTTATGCTTCTTGCAATCAAGATGGAGCAAGGACCAATGACCACTTCGTAACAATGGCACCAAAACTATGTCTCCTTCCGACAACCTAGGTGAAGGCCGATGGACTTGAGCCCACTCTTCCCAGTCGCTCAAATCATGGGAGCCACCAACTTCGACTATGCATATGTCGGGCAACAGCAGGGTTTTGAGGATATGAAACACTGCTGCGGTCCCCAGACTTTCCAACGATTGGAGTTCGTGTAATGCAGACTTCTGCACATCGGGAAGTGTTGGGCTTGAGGAGTGATCATCGTTGTCTGACATACTTGTTGCATCCGAATGAATAGGACGCTCGAGTTCGCTAATTTCCCTGGGGGCATCAGACTAGTCGATAACAGTCAGTAAGGCTGGTTTGATCCTTAGACAAACGATACACTCACTCTTGAGAGGCCAAGGTCGGAAAATCCCTGGAGAGAGTCTTCAATGATATGAGGACTGGCTGACATCAGAATATCGAACACAATCGTGCTGTAAAGGCTCACCTCCGATGTTCGTGTATTGAAAAGCTTGTATCGCGCCAGGCGTCTAAATTGAGGACAGGGATGTCTAATTCTGTGGAAATACCAGTGTCGTTGTAGTTCCGTCTTGGTGACGCATCGACACGTGAATCAGAGGGTGCATCGTGGTGGTCACTAAAGAGTCTAAATGCCGGATTGTGCATGTCCTGGAAAATCTCGGAGGTGCTCCGATCTAGGATAGGTACATCGCTTGTCGACTGAGATCCATTGTACGTAGTGTTGGACAAAATCGAACGCGACGTGACAGGAAAGACATCAGGTAGGAGGAAATGTAGATCCGATTTGCGACTTGACTTCTCCACTACTTCTCCTAAGAGATCCGCCGGTATTTGTCGCAATATTGTGCAGTTTTCATTGTCCAGGAGGCCTCGAATGCTGTCCTCAAAAGGCTTACATTTCTTCAGGTGATTCTTTTTCCGGATAGTATTTGTCGTCTTCAGCGACTTGCTGCGGCAGTAATTACATGTGTGTTCGGTAAACTGGTCTGAAGTCCATCCTCTGCGCGGTGGCATCTTTGCAAAGGATGTTTCTACAACCTGTGGGATAGATCCACGAATTGATTTGTCGACACGTGCCAAGCCACCAAATTAGCACCAAGTTTGCAATGTGTTGCAATCAGATCTGCCGCGCTTTGTCCATGTCGGGTCATGTTTGCAAACATCTCGTTTGTTGTTGCAGAAAAGGTTGCAATCATACTGTTTCTTACCGCAGATACAGAGACCGTTCAGACCCACGAAGTTGCCAAAGTGGCTGTAGCGAAGACAAGGAGCTTTGGAGATTTGCAACTTATGAGCGAGCAAATACTATCGATCACATGACTTCGGGTACGACTTACTCTTGCAAACCCATGACGGATAGATAATATGTACACGAATGATGAGGGTAATCTAATGTAGTGTACACAACGTAATTAGTGTCTTCAAGTTACCACAGCCATGATACTGTTGATGCTAATGTTCATCGTGATCATGATGGCAGTGATCATGATGATCTCCATGACGCCCAGCATGATGAGGAAAAGTGTCAATCACAATGGGGTTTATGATGACAGCCATCATGATATCGGTGGTGACGGTGATGATCATGGCCAAGGGATCATTGACCGCACGAACAGAATCATGATCATGACGAACGTGATCGTGATCATCAAAACGAATTAGCGCTACTTCGCAACACGTACACTCACACGACTCTAAATCCTTCCTGAACACGCTTATACAGAGCCGCCCAGCATCTGAAAGGTTGGTAGCCCGATCTTCCGACGCACCTTGATGTTCTCGGGTAGTCTGTCGTCGAGTAGTGATACTCCGGGCTGTGCCTCGTCGATAGCCGACTAAGAGGTCTTGCGATGCCATAGCTCACGTGACCCAGAGCTCTAGCTCATTCGGATTAAATTGTGACTCGCAAAGGCAAGCTTTCGACCATCAATATCTTGATGCATTGTTGTACCGTGTCGAGGGATTCGCCATAACGAAGCAAGGGGAACATCTGAGGCTGACCATGTGATCCCCGCTACGGAAACACATCGAGCACGATAGCAACGCTTGATAGCTCCAGGACTTCCAGTACACACAAAAGAGTTTATGATCAATAACAGCGGTTTCATGCGAATCTGCTACAAAAGGGTGCTGGTCAAGACGGTCTAACATACCACTCGGTACATCGGCCATAGCATGCGAAGTGTTTTGACATGGGGTCTCTTCTTCCAGAGTATACAACGCATACTGAGGACCGCATGATCGTCGGACTCGAAATCATCTCGGTAATAAAACTTGTCATGATCCTACCAGGCAAACTGGAACAGGTTCGAAGATCTACATCGTGCCAACCTACTCACTGACCACTGTTCAGCAGTCCCGCTTGGTCAACTAGAATAAGAGAAAAGCTGGCTGCTAACGAATTTCCCGACCCATGAGACAGCACTCTTGTATCTCAAACATGGGCTTGAGTAGTTTTCCATATGAAGGCTCAAGCTGATAGGCCTGAGCTGCCGAACAAATGTTTTTGGTTTTCTGCAGAGATATGGACTAAGTCGTGTCCATGACAGTGCCGTCTGCTGTCCCGCTGAAATCTTTGTGGCAACAATAGACGCCGGGAACATTGCTCACGAGATGTACAAGAAGACAAGATGCTAGAGTGACTGGGTCAGTGCTCGAGGTAAACCCATCATGAGCCAACATATGACCCCTCTTGGCGAGACTCATAGTCGATCTACAAGGCTTGTTTCGTTATCATTGCTGAGAAGCTTCCGTACAGGTGTACTGGTTGTTTGCAAACAATGACCTCAATACATCTTAGAGAGGTTATTGAGCCAGAATTTGGCCGACAGGTGAAGATTGTCGATACAGTCAGGCACGCAAGCACAACGAGAATAATGTCCCATGTCCATGTCGCTTGACTCTGCAGCGACCGCGCAAAAAAAGTGGGGGAAAGGAAGGAGGGGCTTTCATCAGTCCTCGCGTGCGACTAAGAAATTGATTATCTTGCCCACCTTGCTCGTCGCGAAAGTCCAATATGAGCAAACAACCATTTCAGCGATGAATGTGAAAACGAATCAATAGTCTGACGTGGCCATACTAAGCACTCACTTGCCGCTGTGCTCAATGTCGCAATGAATTGGGAAGGTGTAGTGAATTCGACCCGGTACTCATTGGCATGATCACGCAACTTGGAGCCTGATTGCTGCATCATTGCAGGCTGCAGACTGTTGCGTCCGAGTGCATAAAAATCCTCTAGTTGACCTTGGCGTTGGACTGGGATTGGGGAAACGCCCGCTGCAATGCATAATGGCGGTGTGCATCTGAGTGTAGACGGCGCTGACCGACACACCCGTCACCGAAAGAGTTTGTCCTCTCTGACATAAACAATCGCAAGGATACAAGATCCAGGACCGAAAGTCAGAGCCATTTCTATGAAACATAACCGGCGCCCTACGGAAGCATGTCCCAAGAACAGAGTACGCAACGTGAGTAGCAGTCCAGTTGACACGATCAAGCATACTGAAGGTTGGAGGATGGCGCCTGTGCTTCGACAGGATTGGCTTGAAGAATTATTGTTGCACAACCTTTGCATGGTGAAGCGGATCGTTGCACAACGATTATTGATTGGAGGCAAGGCAAGGCAGTAGTCGAGTGTTCGTAGCATAATGAATCTCTCTGGTTTCAGGACATATAAGAGTGCACGGTTGGGTCACTGAATGGTGGTGCTACATTGCATAGGTCATTCTTTCATCGAGTCCTTGTCATCATCACAGCTAGTCGCCTATTCTTCGGTACTAGCTTCCTTCGAGGCAACAGAGAGACAGCTTTTTGCAGGGGCAAACAAATTGCAAAAAATGTGCACACAAGACCGCTGTGAGAATGAACCCTCAGGGTCTAGTTTACTCTCGTCGACCAGATTCGTGCGGCGCAGGGAACTTAGTCTCCCATCGGAGCGTGAGGCTGTGGCTGTGACTCTGTTCACGCCAGCGCTGCCAGAGATGTGACAGGCAATCGAGGACAGAAACGTATCGGATCGCGATGATCCTTTCTCAGCGCTCGGAAAAGCCATCGTTACTGGTCCCACTCGCTCTGTCCTACATGTACCGTACTTACCATGAAGGAGCATCCAAGACGAGCACATCAGATTGATAAACCAGGACGACTTGACGATCGTTGCGATTACTCAGACTGCAAATTCTGATCCAGCAAGCGATCTAGCTGGACAGTTGCACTTCGCAAAGGCCATCGCCAAAGAGAGTGGCACAGCCAACATGTGCTGCATACAATGCAATGTGGTCAACTTTGAGATAGGCTCAGCGTATGACAATGTCATCATCTCGCCTAGTCACACAAAAAGTGATCTTGAGGTTGTCGCAAAACTCGCAAACGGCCTGGTCGATTTCGGACCCCGTTGCTGATGTACCAGAGAAAATCTGCCTCGCCTTACGCTATCGAGAGGCTCAGAGAGACTTACAATCACGTAGTGGAAGAAGCCTACAATGAATTGGGACGAGCAAACTCGTTTGTTGTTGCCAAAGTGACTCGGGTAGTTAACAAAGCTGCGAATCCTGTAGTAAAATTTCTTTACGAGTTATCAACATGTATGATTGATCGAATCTATTTGGCTCTAGTCAAGCCAGATTGACCATCTCATGTTGGTAAATTCCAGGAGAGCTAGTGAACGCAAAATCGGCTTGAATTGCGAAGGACAATGACTCGCGGATACCTTGCGCTCTAAACCACGAAAGTGGACTCAAGTCTAAAACTTGCATGAAGCAGTCTTCCGGAAGTACATCGGAAGTAGAACATGCGGTTTCCAGATAGCTATCGCTGACAGAGCTTCGGTGACAGCGTTTGAGCCGCGGGCCTGTGTGAGGTTCGGCAAAGAGTCATGAGAAGAGATGATCTGATAGATTTCCCGTCCACTCGATCTACACATCGGACCTCCAAAAGAATCTCAAATCCAAGTATGTGTTCGATCGGAAGAAGATCCGTGACCATCGAGACCGAAAAGCCAGTGTATGACGAAGAGCGGTCTGATGATAATCTCTCCCACAATCGGTGATTGTTCTTTGAGATCGTATTGATTTATTGCTCTTGTGGCCTATGCTCTGTCTTGCCAGTATCGATATTACCCTCATTTTCTTCTCGATAGAGTTGACACTGTCAGCCAAGCGGTCGCATGAAAAATCAATATGTGGCTTTAAAGGCCGCTACAACGGAACCGCGGTTATATTCTCGGTTTCAAATTCATCAGAATTTGCCAGCACCAACTTCGAACTCGATGCTCAGAGCAGCTAATTCAGCTAATTGATCGATCGTATAGCCATCACAGCTCTTCTAGCTATACCAGCCATAGTAATAGCTGTAGGTCGTTGTTCTATCGATATACACCAGTTTTGAAGCCTCTCAAAGCCCTTGCTGGTGCGCAGTATAGCAGTAAAGTAGCTTAGCTCGATGCCTCTTAGCGACCACGATGAAACACTGGTTGAGGCCATGTTTCGCGACGACTCCGACGTCAATGCAGTACTCAAAGTAGTTCCTCATGCTGCTCGGACTACGTTCTACTGGACGCAGCGTAACTTTGAAGCCGCTGGCCACGTACAGGAGCCTTCTACCGCTACCAAGCAGCGAGGCCGTCGACGCAAGTTGACACCAATAGTATGCCAGTACGCCATGGAATTGCTTGCGATAGGAACGACCTCTGGCAGGAGGAACTGACCTTTGAATCGTGGTGCGAATTCGACATAGAATTATCAAAATCGACGATATGCCGTATGCTCAAGGAAGAGAGGTTATCAAGCAAGGTCAATACTCGTATTGCTAGCCGTCGCTCTGCTGTAGAACAAGGGTTCACGAGGAGACGCTTGCTAAGCTCATGGCTCAAGGCCACGAAGCTAACATTGAGGCCTCAGAGATGCTGCTATACCTTGATGAATCCGCAGCCTCTGATGCCATAGCATTGTTGACTTTGTCTATTTTTTTTTCTTGTTCAGTTCACATCAAGATTTGATCGGTTTGAGAAACGGTACATAGCATAAACGCATCATTCTATGCACAAAAGGAAACGGAATCAGCGCCATGGAAGAGATGCGACAGGGTCATCCTCTACTCTGCGCAAGTGTGTTGACAATCCTGACTGATGATCAGTCGAAATCTCCAAGACCCCTTGTTCATCAGCGTCAAAGTAGAGTTCAGGTATACCCTAAGGACTAGGAGACCCGTGCCGTTTGTGGCACATGGCCAGACGTCCCAAGCTAGTGGTGGATTTCCACGCTCTCGATCACTTTGACTAAACATTTGACAGCAGAGTCTCAATAGACGGTCATGCCGTCCGGTCTAAATTAGAATTTCCTGAATCCTTCGATTCCAAGCGCTTCCTCATGTCGTCTTCGACTGCCTCTAACTCCTTGAGGCCAGCATGCCCGGCGCAGTCCGCCTCTTCGAAGCGGCGACGTGCAATGTTCTCCTGAAGCTTGTCAGGCGATACCACCGCTGAGTCGATTTGATGAATCCTTCGGCAGCCTTGAACTCTTCTGGTTCTTCAATCCGTTTGAGTTCGTTGAGAATCTACCTCTGCGTTAGATGTCGGAAATTCGTACAGACTGTTTCTCGACTACGTCTTTAACTGTAAGTGTCAAAGCTGTCATTTGTCTGCTGTACCAAGCCCTTGGGCATGAGCTCGTACAGTCTGAAGCGCTTCCTCTCGGCTTCGTCGGCTCGTCTTGCCGACTGAAGATAGTGCAGTTTCATTTTTGCCACACGCCAGGCTCTAGTTCAGCATGGCAATCCAGGTCTTCACGGATGCCCTCAAAGTAGCTCAAGAAGCGAATGTCTATAAGACAGACATTTGCTTTCGGCTTGCATGTGTAACAAGGTTTGGACGCCATAGCCGGGAAGTTAGTAACAGCATTGAAGATCGACACAGAGCACACAAAGCACATGAACGTTCTTCGCATTACATCATAATGCCATTGAATTGCGGAGTAGGGCCACGCGAGGCACGAGAGTCCCGAGAGCGGGAGCGACAGCGCACCGTGGGCCTAGGATAATCCCTTTCCTGCCCGGGGCAGCCGATCAGCTCTATATACATGTGAGTAAGTCTCTCTAACAGACTAGAATCGCAGATAGTAGAACCATTACTTTGTCCAGTAGACCAGCACTTATGGGTTGCAGGCTTCATTGGGTCTCAGACTGTCTCCTGTCGTATGCAGTACCTTCATCCGGGATATGGTCAAGATGAGGACAAGCATGCATTCATCCCTGGTGTACGGAATATGCATCCATGATAGAACTTCGGCAGAGAAGCACCGTACGGCTCAAGGTATTCTCGCACTACTCAGGTCCACATACGATGACCCGAGCTAAAGAAGGCTGAGAGAGCGCTGGACAATATCAGTCAATTGCTCAACGATGCACATATTAGGTCGCAGCGGGACAAAGATCGCAAGAGTCCAGATACCGCTTCGGCGTTGAGTCCTGACGAGTCAGAATTGCATCAAAAATTGTACCGCACCATCAACCGCGCTGACAAAGCACAAGCTGTGTAAGGAAAGCTGCATGGGCACTTCATCGAAAGGGTGATCTTGCAACCCTGGTCGAGGACATCGCTGGCCTGAGGATCCAACTGGCCAACCTGTTTTTCAGCAACGGGATGAAGACAACAGGACCTATCAGCGACTGTCGCTCAAAACGCGGTGCACACACACGGGTCTATCTACCACCAGCCACGCGCAATGAGGCTGCTGCAGATCATGAAAATACTGGTCACTCGAACTATCAGAGCCCTGTAGGTGGCCTCTCTCACTATCACCTCGTCCACTTGCAGAAGGCAAAGACACAAAGCAGCACTGTGGCGACGAATACGGAATGGGTCGCTCCCATAGGCGAAGATTCATATCCCAGGCATTGTCTTATCAAAAGTCCCTTGTTGTCAACTAATATATCTCGACACTCTCTCGGCGCACAAGAGTTAGATCAGATCACGCTCAAGATTACGCGGTCATTATGTTCATTTCTGTCACACGCACTTTGATTTCAGCTGCTGTTGTTGCTCCGACTTCGAACACTGATGCGGCGTCCGAATGCCTTGCTAGCGTCGTCCCAGTATGACCTCGGCATCTTCTCTCCGTATCGTCATGATCGCAGAGAGAATTCTCTTGCTTCGTCGCAGTCAATCCTTGTCGTTGAGGCTATACGACTGGATGTCACAAGTCAATGCGGTCTGTGATGCGACACCACAGAAATTTCGCGCAGATCTCGAATTCTCCAGTAGGGCCCACGACCTATCGTGCCGCCTTAGGACCCAAAAATGCGAGACAACGAACCCTTTCGACAACCTTGTCAAATCATCGTCCAATCAATCTTGTCAGTAGCATCCACTCTGTACAGCTGACAAAAGACTTAGTTTCCAGGGTTCAGGTGGTGACAAACAAGTCATGTTGCGGAAAGCAGGTCCTGCTGTTCTGCGTCAGATGTGCCACTTCACGTGGTTGGTGGGACTCTTGATCACACCAGTGTTTGACAACGTGATCACGACAATTTGCACACATTTGTGTTTTGTAGATCCATAGCGCAACCGTCGAACTTTTGCATGACAGGTTACATTTCATCATCTCCGTGAGCATCTCAAGAACGACCTTTGAGCAGCTAGCCATGCGATTTTGTTGACAGACCAAATTCAGGCAAAGATGCATGACACATCATGCGCTAAATTTTCAAGAGGCGCCACAAGTCTGTGGCTACAACCTTGCCGGCATTTGCACTGTATATCTTACGACAGCATCGCTCATCTCACGATTCCATCATATAGAGTCGACGGCTTCATCGTCACGATTTGGAACATTCTAAGTCATACCATTACTGAAGATGACATGATCTGCCTTCCGGTCATGCCAACCTGTTCTGTGCGAAATCCCAGAGATTTCTTCCCTCGGCGCAGACAGTATCGATGTTCCAGATTATGATCATGTCAGATCTTCTCGGACATACTGCACACCGGCCATAGCGAAGATTCCCGCATGTCTGTTACTTTCTCTTCCTGCTGCTCGCCTTTCGCTTCTGAGCGGACCGTGCATAGCGTTCCAAGCTCCCATGACATTCGCTTCGAGCTCCTCTGAATTCTGAAATGAACATCCGAATAGTTCCCACGCAATCTTCCGTCCGTGGAGTGATACAAAAAGGCAGTGGTGTAGTACGACTGCCGGATCTTGGAGCTCGCATGATAGCTTGGGCTCTACACCAGCCAGTATCGTCTCTAATCCCTCCTCGGCTTCTTGATCAAAGGCTCCGCGCAAGAATGCGAAAGTACCGTCGAGTCTCGAGCGTGATCACAAGATGCCACTTCTTTGAGTAGCTCGATTGCACTTTCCAGTTTGTGCTGTGCCCGAAGAGTGCAGGTTTTGTCAGTGTAGACCAAACACATTGATGCGGCTGAAGCTGGTACTTCTGTTCTATACTTCCGGTCCAGACTAACGCTCGTATCTTACGCTTTGATATTCGTTCCTTGCAGTGCACAAGACAAGGCGTCAGGTGCGGCTGCATGTATCTATCCTGTCATTCTCGGCCTCCCCATACTCTACATTTTCCATACGCCGTCGGTCATCGGACCATCAACTGTACCTTTCCCCAAGCATCCGGGTCCTGAGAAGTAAATTTCGATACAAAGGTACAGTGCTTGGTACGCCGAGGCCTGTGAAATTGTGCATTGGCTCGAATACCAGGTTTCTTCAAAAGCGCTGCCGGCTCGTGGTACTCAAGGTATATACCTGCAACAGCAGCAGCTCGTGGAACACTCCAAAAATCATCGGAAATGCTGACTGGGCTGGGGAAGTACGTGACCGTGCTGGCCAATATTGACAGTCGTCAGCCCTGCAAACAGCTTGACTGACGTCTAGATTAGACGAGACGGCTGGAAACATGCCTCGGACTACACTGATTGCTTCACCAAAGCCATTACTCAAATGGTGATTCGGTATATGATCTCTGTACTGTGTCGAAGCTGACAGAAGATCGAAGTGGGATATTGCCGTCAGCGTAGTATTCAGGCGTGATGAGTCGTCTACGACAAGAAAGAGAATTTCATTGCGAAGATTGGATTGTGCTCACGGCCAGTAGTACTACTACTTACGAGAGAGCTTGTCTACGCCAGAATGTCTATAAGCCATAAGGAACGCGGAGAAGAATGCTTACCTCTACAAGAAAGCCACTGGCAGATACCTTTGGCCCGGAGCAGGAAAAGATATCCCACGACACTGCAAGACGTGCAGCCAATGCCAAGTGGTTGTTGCAGTTCAACCATTGACAAATCTTGTTCATGCGTGCGATTCAAGTCGTTCAACATGCGCGGCATAAATCCCGCCGGGGACCAAGCCCCTCAATTACAGGTCATCGATATCTCTCGGTCGCTACTCTGTGAGAGACCCGTCCAGAAACGGCACGCTCAGCACAAGCTATACGCAACCTCAACTGAATTTCCACCGTGTTTGAACAACCTCTGATCTTGTACTCAACTCACGAACCTCACTTCCGAGGGGAAGTTGTTCCCTGCCTGGAAGCAGAACAAATTTAGCACATCCATACATCAATCTGCTAGCCTCAGACAGTTGTAGTTTTTTCTCGGGCAAAGCGGCACAAGCAGTTTATGAAGAAGGCTTTGCGAAGAGTGACCCTGCAAAATCCAGAACTGATAGATGATTAGATTGCCATGGTATAATACTCGTGCAAGGACATCAACGCTGAGAGCATAACCTTCAAGGATTTCTATAATAGTGGAATTTCTATTTGGATACACTCCGGTTCAGCTATATACTGCCTGATACCAAGGAACGTCTCGGATTGCTCAGGCTTGAGGATGCGTTGGCACAAGGTGGTCAACAAGTCAAGGATGCACTCCACGTCGAGCAACGAATGACTACCATCAAGGAGATCAGAGATGAATACATCAGCCACAAGTCGGAAGAGTAAGAACGACTTACTGAGCAACGTTCGCGGCCAGGAATGGGACAACGTGACCTTATATTTCTTCGCAACCTGAGCCCAAATGCACAACACTGGCGTGTCCTCGAATAAACTTGGAGGGACCATTTCGAATCTGCAGGAAAAGACCGAACAATTCAAGTGTCTGGCTCGAAAATCTCATCACCGGCGAAATCAAATGTCACTCCCACAGGAACACTCTGAGAAGGATTTTCAAACGGGATGAGCACGAGGAAGACGCAAGGTCTTGGTAAAGTGAATTGTCACGCATGAATGAGGAGGAACCATTTGGGAACAACGTCCCGTTTGATGCAGGAGAATGTCCTCTATTGGAGGATCGTATTGTATCGTGGCAGAAGAGAACATAATGGCGGACTGCGTACCATGACATGGTGGATGGTAGGATACCGGACGGTGACATTTCAGAGATCGCACAAGCCACTGTAAAAGGCCTTGAATGAGAAGCACAGCTCAGTGATGGCACTGTTTTGGTAAGAAGGACGAGTGAAGTGATTGTTCGCTGATTTGGTTCCACTCGACGCCGGCATCTGTCGGTCGCATTTCTCTCTTCTACTTCCTTTCTTCTTTCCCCCTCCACACTCGACCCAGATACGAACTTATTGTTCATCCTTGATGCGCTATACGCAGAAAACCTTCAGCACATGCTCGGGTTAACCTCGCGCATGCTCCCCGCAGAGTCAGAACAAGCAATCACCGACCATGATTCGCCCGGACGACCGTCTCGAGGAGGAAGGCATGAAGGAATCTAGAGAGGATCAGGAACGCTTCGAATGCAAGTACACAAATGAGCGCCAGTATGATCAGAACAAGCTTATATGCACTGATCCCACGAATTTTTCCCATGACACTGATCCAGACGCACTTGAGAGGCAACTTTTGAGCCGAAAAACTCGTCCGCACTTAGCGAATCAGTCGCCGCCGAGGACGCACGATCTTCCACCGCTTTAGAAGCCTCTGGAAAGCCGCTAGCGCGCAATTTGGCCGCAATCCTGACCAGTCAGACTCGCAGAATGATCCTGCGCCGAGCAACGAACAAGGTACCGCTAATGACGCACTTCTTCCCACTTGAACTGCATTCAATTAGCCCTCAGCTCGAGAGGACATGCAGTGTACAGTTGTCTGGATTATACTTCTCTTCTCGAGGGACCAGGCTATGACACAACCTGAGGACAAGGTGACGACTATTTACCGCTCAGTGCTGAGAAATTGGGTGTTCATTGAGTATTCGTTGAATCATTTGATGAATTTGATCTAAGGTAAGATCCAACTGAGCCATTCCCACCACGCGTACACAGCCCGTCGCAGCCCAACCATTCGTCTACTTCTGGCATCATTAGCACGGACAATTACCATGACAAGCAGAAGAAGAAAGATGCGATCAAGGTTGTGGTAAAAGAAGCACCAGTTGCACGGAACCCTGAATGAAGGCGCACCAGCATCAGTACACAAGCAGGCTGATTGGTAACAAAGCAAGGTACTCGTATCATGAGTATTTTCTGAGAATGGAAAGTCACTTCCACCCAGCGGAGCAAGGACAGACGTGTTGTTGAAGGAACTCCGAGGATCGTATGACATTGCTCGAGTGTCGGCCTAAGACCTCCAAGTTCTGGCTCGAATGGCTACAGATGTGCCTTAGCGGGGTGTGAGCTAATATCTAGCGTAAGTGTTCACTGATTCGTGTAACCAATTACATAATTTGAGGAAGCCAGACCTACAAAGAGAGGATCTCTCCGAGCCAGTTTCTGAAGTTGCACCGTTACACACCGCTCCTCTTCATCTCGCACAGGGCTATGGATCAAAACGGAGATTTTTGGACCCTTTCTCATGGCTTCCTTACAATTGTTACTAAGTCTTTATCTGAACTGGGCGTGGTGTGTAGTCATCAAAGTACAATCCGTCCTCATATACATCGCGCTTTAAGGAACAAGGCCGACTCATCTAGAAGGCAGCAGGGAAGCACTTCTCTTGAACACGAGCGCCTTTCTTCCCGAGGCACACCACCCCGCCTAACAGGATGCGCCTGCTCAGTAGGTCCGGAAAATATTCTCTGGCCGCTGTCTCTCTCTGCAGCTTGACTCGGGAATAAAATGAATGCGGCAAGAAGGCTCACCACACGCACCATAACCGCTGGTGTGTGAGCCAACATCTTCGAGAGCAGTACGCAGCTGGATTGAGGCCATGAACGCTGAAGAACCATTTTGTCTGAATCATAGTTGTGCGAAATCGATGAGAGGTCGTTGGTGTCTTTGAGATTCGCTTCACGATCTTCGTCATGGCACCAGCTGTTGACATCCCCCCGCAGGGTGAGCTTTTATACCCACTGGTGGCGCTTCACAACGTGATGCACAGGATGCATGGCAACGGGACCCCCACCGACGAGGAATTGGCAGATCTTGAGAACAAGGATGATTGTCCTGAAGCGGATGGAGCTGATGAGGCAAGGTCGAGTTTGACCTTACAACCATGGCAAAGTAGAGAGATGAGATGGATGTGGCTATTTAAGAGAGTAACAAGGCACTGAGCAGAGAAATTGAGCTACTTTGCTTCGATTGGTCTCCCTTCTGTAATATTGACATCGATCTTCCCAGTCGTTGTCAACTGAAGCATTGAGGGATGATTGGCATTGTCAACTTCTTTGTTGCTGTGGTTTACGCCTTCGGCGGTGGCTGTGCGGAAGGGGAAGCTCGCAAGGGACATTGCATTGTGGTTGGGATTGTCTAGATGTGAGTACCACGGGCTTGCTCGCTTTTGGAGGCATGGGGAATCTATTCGGTTGGCCACGACTCAAAAGTTGGTTAACCGAGCAATGGACAATGTGGTAGCTCGACGATCGCCTGACCGTTTCTTTCACGAACTACGAGTATGTCCTTGAAGCAACCTTTCTTCCCCCTCGCTGTCACCATGGCTCTCAATGAGACGATCTCGTTGCGGGGAGAATGATCAGAAGTTGATTCGATGCGAGTCGATATTGCTGCGTTTATGCCAGGTCTTGTTTCTAGTCTTCTTCCATGTCAAAGTTTTTAGACACAACGTCACGTCACCGTTGCTGTCTTTCCATAGCATAGAAAGAACATCTGGATGTTCGTTACCATTCAAGTGCTATGTTGGCCCCGTTCTCGTTTCACTTTCTTGCCACTCTATCTGTGGCTTCCATAACTCACTGATTGGTCTGAGTGAGCAGCACCCCCAAGGGAATCATGTGAATCGTCAGCATTGTTGATTAGTGGATAGACCGGCTGAGTTTCTGACCTCCACAGAAGCACTGTGGGCGGCATCAACATTCCAAGAAGCAGAGCAATGGCAAACTTCCCTATGTCCGACGTCATCTATATCAAGCTCCTGTTCAGATCTTGGTATTGTGGAAGCGAAAGGCTTGTTTGCAGCCTGGACACATCGCCTTACTCCCTTGCATGCCAGCACATTTTACAAACTTGTTCCACCTCGTAGGAAAAAACCTGTCTTTCTTGTCATCTGTCTCACCGTCAATCGTGGCAATGACAGTCCAGATAGGACACATGATGGTAAGTAACGTATCACGGTCTAGCTTCTGCTCAAATGCCCTCTCGCATATATTGATCAACGATCCATAATCTGCATCTTTCGAGTGGGCTTTTGCCTCTCTGAGGAACAGATCCAGAATCATTTCAAGATCTCGAAGGTCTTCCCACACCGTACCGACTAGGAAACCACCCGTAATATTGTATGTGGCGTGAAGCCAACCGGACGGAAGGTGGATTGTAGCGCCAGCAGTTGTAAGGGCGAACTTTCCCCCTTCCAGCTTGCCGGCAAGATGTTTTAGCTTCTCTTCTTGGCTGCTCACCTGATAGAACAGATCGAGATTCGAGGGGGTTGGAGGATATAAAGCCCAAAGCTTGATGCAATCGTCAAAAACAGTGCTCAGCACATGCATGCCGTAGTCTGTCAAGAATCAGATAACACGCACGTTGAGACGAGCTAGGTCTGCCTACCGATATGCAAATCAACCGAACTGCCAGCTGGGCCAAAGTTCGCACCAACTCTGTCTTGTGAGATGGTATGAGTGCCGTTTTTGAACATGCCGGGAACTTGTAATTTCCCCCGTAGGGTCTCCACTGGTATATTTTCCACAAGATGTGGGACTTGCGTCGATGCTTCTGAGCTTTTCAAGGTTTGAACAAGAGACAGTGCCCACGAATATCCTTCATCCTGAAGTCGATGGTGAGAATCATCCGTACGGTACACCACACCCTTGTTAGTACTTTGCAAGATGGCTGCAAGAACGTGAAGATAGCCGAGCGGCTCGAGCCAGCACTCGCCAAAGTCAAACATGCAAGGACGATCCTCAGATTTGGATGTGCAAGCTTTGATAAGAAGGTTTTGATCTTGAATCGCTTTTAGAAAGGCTTCTGCAATCCGAGACTTCGGGGAAAATTCTTTGAGATGCGCTACAGCGAGTTCGGCAAGGCTCGTCGGCTCTGCATCAGGAGATCTGAGCTCGTTGCAGTCACCTATGGTCTGCCATTCCAGTCCAGGAGGTGGGCGACTTGTTACATTGTCCGCTCCATACGTGTTACCGTCCATGATGAGATTGAATGCATGTCGACAATTGGATTTGATGTCAATAGGAGTCTGACCTTGAATATCGAAGCTGCATTGTACGTCGAACCTTCCAGCAGTGAGTGAAGACGCCGGTGCATAGGTATGCGAAGTCTTTGGATCACTTTTCCTGTAATGCTCAACAATAATTCGTTTGAACCTTGCTGGGAAGCGATGCACATGATCCTTTCTTACATCATAATAGACAAGAGAGCCAGAAGTGCCCCGTAGCCATCGGGAAGGTTGAGTTGATCTTTTTGATTTGTCTTGCCCGACCGTCTTCTGCGTGGTGGTTTTATTGGCAGCAGTGGTTGTCAGCGATGGCCTAGTATCCTGACTGACGCGCGCATCTGAATTCAGGACGATGGCTGAGCGTTTACTTCGACGTGAGACCATGATCGGCTGCCCAATGTGGTGTCGCACGCGAAACGCGGACCTTGTTTGAGCCGCTTGGAATGAGGTTTGTCCTTGCAGATGATCTCAGGAGTCACTTCCAAGCGTGAACGAACTTGGTTAACGGCTGGATTATTGGCAAGCACTCAAGCTCTTTGTGTGATGTGGGGACTTTCGCGTACGTGTCTTCGTTAACTATCGCGTCGTGGAAAGCAATCCTCATTGACGGCGAAAATTTCTCGTCGGTAGTTCACGACTCTAAAGTCGACGCGAGAAGGTGGGAGACTCTCAATTCTCGAGCTCAAGAGAAAGCACAGACGCCTTTGACCACTAGCCATGATATTGGTCATCGGGACATACCGAGCGAATTTACTTTGATGTCGCGTGTGGCGCTGAGCGCTGCAGATCCTCGGCGCGAAGTCCCAAACTGGCAGGCTCTGTACCAAGACAAAGTCGGAGCCCGCCATCCGCTCGAGGCAGCTCACGCAGGTTTCCTCAATCTCATACATCCTGGTGTTTGATGCCAAGCCTCTCTCAATTGGCCGACACTCGCGCTACTCCAGATCCTTCTGCTGGCAAGCCTGACCTTTCCAACCCGTCCAGATCCACTTGTTCCTGTCCCTGAGGATACTCGTGTTTGCACCAATTATGATTGATCAATCTAAAGACATCACTTCTTCCTGTCAAAGACGATACCCTGGCCGTGTCGAGAAGGTTGTCAAGACCTGTGACGAGTTTCGTGGTGGCACTACGATCGAAAGACGCAGGGACGCCAAAAAACACCGCTCACCGACACGCCATCCAAGCGCTTCAACCTCGGTGGCCTTGCCTTAGACAATCACCTCCAGAGTCAGTCCTGTCCTTGTTACCCCTTCGCTTTCTCATGGATCAGCCTTCTACTCCTTTTCCACTGCGCTTCTAGTTCCGGGTAATGCGCCAGACGCATTTTGTACTTCAGCCCTGCCTGCTATTGGCGGCTTCGAAACGCCAACTCTCACCCCATGCCAACTGTTCTGTTGCTCGAGACGCCATGCGTCGCCCCTTCCTTGGCTCTGCCAATGAATTTGCTACTGACAACAACCATCCATGCTCTCTGGTAGTGATACCAGCGATGATGTTGGTAGCAACAGCGCTCTCACTGGGCCCATGACCCCCTCTCGATTTCACCCAGAATAAGTATCTTCAGAATTCTGCCTTCGCTGACCATGATATTGGTCGCGTCATCGGTTTCCACGACCGTCTCAATGATCATCACGTGGACCACCGTGTGTACTGTAACCAACGCTTCTTCTGTATCGATCTAAGACATTCATCATGTCTGTTCGAGTCACTGTCGTGTGGACAAAAGCCTTTCCGGCAAACAAACTAACAATCCAGTTCTTTCGGATTTCTCAACGGGATGTATCCAGGCTCTGTCCGCATGGAGGAGGGCTTCAATGCTTCCATAGTTGTCGACAGCCTCCGTCAAATTCCCGAGGAGAACAAGAGTGAGCTGATCGAGTTCATCGTGGCCCTCGACCTAACCCAACCCCCCATTCCGGACCCCCCTCCCC
>RZIQ01000113.1:0-16361 GCA_003992365.1 Aureobasidium sp. P6
AATAAAATAAAATAAAATAAAATAAAATAAAATAAAATAAAATAAAATAAAATAAAATAAAATAAAATAAAATAAAATAAAATAAAATAAAATAAAATAAAATAAAATAAAATAAAATAAAATAAAACAAAATAAAACATCTCCATCTCAAAACTCCTGCTGCTTCATGCTCACAATGATGGCCCAAAACAGACTCAACCCGGCAAGAGTCAGAGCCGCTGGCACCGATCCATTTGAAAGATCCTTCTCCTCGGAACCCAAGACCCACCAGAGCAAAAATGCCAGCGAGGGTGTCATGGCTAGCAAGTTGTACAAAACAATGGCCAAGATGGAATATTTCTCTTTGACACACAAGCCCCAGAAAATCTCATACTGGTCGATATTGACATCCAGCGCGGTATTGCGTCGTGGGATTGATTGAACGGCTTCGTTAGACGACGTGGGAGTGTGTCTGCATCGGTGAAACCAGAAGGTTTGAGCCTTTCTGCGATGATGACAGGCATGAAAATGTATGTAGAATTCTTGCGCATCGATAGGCGGGTTGGGATTTGCTGGCTTTGGATAGTAATGATACGCTTTGTGTTCAGGGCGCTCAGGCTTCCTTTCTCCAGGTAGCTCTTTTGCTTCCAAAGCATAAGTTGATCTTCCTACTTTCTTCAACTGTATAAATTTTGTTTGTCAGCAGCGTGTAAGAGCAGCAGCATTTTATAGACATACCCGATGGAAATCGCAGTGAGAGAATCGTTTGAAACCAAGATAATACCGCCAGAAACCGCGCATTGATATGTAACGGTTCCGTAGTTCCAAAAAGAACTGCTTGTCGTTCTGACTCGGCCTTGACGTGTCCCACTGAGCTAGCAGGTGGTGTCCGCCTGTCTTTGACGTTAAAAAGATATGGCGTCCATCGTTTGGTGGTGAGTGCGGCCTTATGCCACTTTGCGTGTGTTGGTTCTGCAAAGAGTTGGCTGGACTGTGCCCACCGGAGGTAGGATTGCTTGATGTTCCTTGAGGGGGCACGACCCCTTGTGAAGGAGCTGCCAGGACGGTTTGTATTGAGGTTGATCTCGTGGATCCAGACGCCGAGGCTGCATTTGCGTGTGTACGAGACGGAAGGGATGCAGCAGGTATGTGTGTTGGCCATGTTCTGGCCAAGTCTTGATTGTCACATGGGGTGGGTAACATCGCCCACGCTGGGACATCGAACCAAAAAGTTACCCCAGCTGACTCCTAGCCTCTGGTAAGTGATAATTCTGCTCTGCTTGGATCTCTAGGCTCACTAGTATTTCAGTGAGTATCAGCTCTGTCCCAGCCAAAATCTTTGTCGATAACTTTTCAAACTGAGGGCTTGCAAGCTTGTGGCGATTCATTTGTGCTCGATTTTGGGGAAAATCAAGAGCTTCGCGGATTTGAGCTTTGTAGGCGGTTGGTTGCAATATAAGTTGCGGAAGAAGCATCGTCAGAGCTGGCACAGTGCGACCGTATGAGACTGCATGAGTCAGCGAGGAGGCTCGTCTCGAGAGGAAATTTTCTAAATTCTGTGCGACATTGACAGGAACTTCCATCGATTGTTGTTCGCCACAATTCTATTACATGGTCAGAATCAATCTTTGCATTTGCAACACTACTTACACATCTCCATTCGACGTGACTCAAATCCTTAATTGAACATTGATGTGGTGCATTCAAGGGCCACCAGTCTATAGGTAGCCCTATGATTTTCTCGACTCGAGTTTGCACTTTCTCCCAAGGTGTCACACCCTGCTCTGTCCTGATAATGATTCGATCCGAGTTCGTGTTGCGCAACTTTCGAGCGAGTACCCTCGCCGCAGAAGCTGCCACCTTCATTTTGTCGTCCTCATAAGCGCTGGCCAGAATTCGAAGGAAATTCGACACTGGGTGTTCAGGCCTATCCTCAGAAACTGACGACTCCTGTGCATAGTCAGGGACGGTTTTGTTCTGGAGAAGAGGTTGCTGGTCTGATCCAGTGGATGTTCCTGCCACAGCTGATGGAAATTGCGCCTGAACAGCCGCTTTATTCTGTCTGGAAATCGCTGAGTCGAGTATGAGATCAATGTTGCGTCCAGAAAGGAGTTCTTCCGCAATCCACTCATATTGGAATCCAGCTTGTGTAACTGCTTCCGGCTCCTTGACAAGTAGAGTCCGAGCCTGCTGTACATTGTCAACAATCAGAGCCGTTTCGAAAGATACTGGTGCTAGCGGAAGCGTCTGGATCACTCGCTGAAAATTGTTCTTGTAGATTTGAAATGCGAGACTCTTGACTAATAGCATGGTGGTGTCTTTCAAAGCAGATAGATAGACGTGTCCAGCCATGATATCGTGTCTTATGAGAGATTCGATGTACAGCAGATCTGCACTGTCACCATCTTCGTCGTGTTCGTCATCGACCTTTGGCTGTAGATATATGCGTTCGATCCTGCGATCGGGGTAGAAGTCAGGGATTCCGAAGATATAATCCGCGATTCGGGCTCGAACCATAGATGACTTCAGGAGGCTCAGTGTGATGTTCTGTGTGGTATCAGAAGTCTTCCGAGAGGATCCGATACAAAGCAGATCCAACAATTGACTGTGTGGCCTGAAGTCAAGCGTTTTCCATTTCGCTGAATTTACGGCCGCTTTATTGTAGAGAGGCAACATACCACCATCTTCTCTGAAGATACGCACAATTACAAACGCTCCCACTTCTCTCGGACTGGGTATGTCCGATTGACCGCTGTGACTAGAATATAATTCATCCAGATTTTTGTCTTCATTCCTTGTCTTGTACGCGTCTTGTGTAATTGCTTGAGTGATCCGGGGTTTGCTGCTATTCACCTCCGATTCTTGTTGATATTGAATGTGTCCCAGACCAGGTTGTGACTGGTAGTTGGGCTTCGCAACAATTTTCGGCGAGGGTTTAGGGGCATCGAGCTTGAGATCGCTTGGTCTTGGAAGAAATGCGGTGGTCCGCCATCGATGTCTGGAATTAACAAAGGTGTCATTCGATGGCCGCGGTTCGTTCTGCAAGCCCATTGCGTGGTGCTCTCGTGTTACTTCGATGACGGTATCTTCACATATCTCATTGCGGGTTGATTTTGAGCAGAGCCTGATTACTTCTTTGACATTCTGAGGCCAATCCGAAGTTACGATGATAGTCCTCTTGACACGACACATCGCTGCTAGTGTTACTGGTTGTAAGGTCTTCGATTGGACAATCTAGCTTAAGTTATGAGATGGTGACAAAGGTAGATCGAAGGTTCAAGACGTCCTTTTACGGCAGGGGTCCAGGAATGACACAGAAAGCTGCTTGGAGTGCGATGACTCGAAAACGACTGGGACATCCACATGAAGACATCCGCATGCGATAACAGGGCTCAGACTCAACCGCCGCGCCTTGTTGAACTCAGCTGCCTGCTTTGCAGAGTGGCTTGCGACTTAACTCAAATCGGCATCCGAAAGGAGAACTCATGATCCAATCTGTCCCGGAGGCCCTCAGCAGCCGTACGGCCTTGATCGGATTGCACCAGAAGTTTCGTCGCTCAAAGGCAATCAGATTGTTGATTGAATTTGGTCCACGAGGGAAGAAGTACTCGAGGAATTGCAAGGCATTATTGCTCGGATTGATTTGGAGGCTGTGTAGGTAA
The DNA here is from genome assembly GCA_003992365.1 of Aureobasidium sp. P6. Classification (NCBI taxonomy): domain Eukaryota; kingdom Fungi; phylum Ascomycota; class Dothideomycetes; order Dothideales; family Saccotheciaceae; genus Aureobasidium; species Aureobasidium sp. P6. The sequence goes on from RZIQ01000113.1 coordinate 3,642, forward strand.
GCCGAGCTCGGCAAGACCTGCCATACAAAATCACAAGGGTCCGGGGGTGATTCTTGCCGTCAGAGACCGATTTTCGAATCTTTGTAGACATAAAACCACATGGACCATCCTTGATATTGTTGTATACAACGCCGAGATACCTCGATCAGCGGTCCCGTCGCTGAGAGGCCAACCCTCGAATTCGATTCCAGCACTCATCATATGAAACGGGAGACGTGTCGGTAAATCAATCAATACGGAAGTGGTGGCCGACTAGATGGGCCGCCCATCGTCAGGAAATACTATTTTTAACGTTGCTCGAGAATCTCCCATGTTCTAGTATCTTGAACCTCATCATCAATTCATAATTAAGTAGTGGTATATGTACAATTTGAAAAGTCAACAAAACCTATTCCCCGCACGTCTCTCAAGAGTTTTTACTCAATCTTGATGCCGACCTTGCCAAAGTGCTTCTGGTCCCACTGGAACTGGTAAGCGTCCTTGAGCTGCTCAAGAGTAAAGGTATTGTCGTCAATGACAGGCTTGATGTTGTTGGCCTCAACAGCAGCGTTCATCTCCTCAAACTGCTGTCTGCTGCCGACGTAGATACCGCGAACAGTGCAGATGTTGACAAGAGCATCGAGGAGAGTAGGCTGCTTGTCGCTAGTGCCACCAATGAATCCGATGATGGAGATGACACCCTCGAGGCAGATGGCCTTGAGAGACTGCTGAAGGGTGTTGGGGCCGCCGACCTCGATGATGTGGTTGACACCGACACCGCCGGTGATCTTCTTGGCGGTCTCGCCCCAGTTGGGGTCTTCGCGGTAGTTGATAACGTGGTCGGCGCCGAGAGCTTTGAGCTTGTCGCCCTTCTCCTTGGAGGAAGTGGTGGCGATGACGCGAGCACCGGCTGCCTTGGCGAATTGAACTGCAAAGATCGAGACACCGCCGGTACCTTGAGTAAGGACCCAGTTACCGGGAGTCAGTCTCTTGCCCTCCAGACCGTAAAGACCGTTCCAGGCAGTCAGACCAGCGCAAGTGAGGGAAGCGCCCTCGATGAAGTTCAGGTTGCTGGGAAGGTGGACGAGACCTTGCTCGTCGTACACACCGTACTGCTGGAGAGAGCCGTCGATGACACCGCCAGTGCCCGTGGCAATGGAGCGGTTGTCAAGGGGTCCGGCCAAGTGAGACTGGTTGAATTGGGTGATGACCTTGTCACCGACCTTGAAGCGGTGGACGTTCTTGCCGACAGCCTCGACAACACCGGCACCATCAGATCCGGGAACAACATTGTCCTCCTGAGGGAAGGGGTAGCCGCCCTTGGCGATGATCAGATCACGGTAGTTGAGCGAAGCACCGTGGACTGGTCGTCAAGTCAGCTTTCGATGTCCGTAGCATGAGAGAGATGTTCAAACTTACACTTGACGAGAACATCCTTGTCGCCAACTTGAGGAACGGGAGCTTCCTTGTTGAACTTCAGGCAGTCGAAAGATCCAGTGCCCTGCACACGCCATTGCTGCTGAGTAGAAGGTGCCATTGTGGTCTGATATGTGTAGATGATGGATTGAGATATAGAGAGGTCAATTGAAAGGAGAGGCTGAAGTATGAATGTCACTTAGGTGGTATCTAGGCGACCCTTTATACGTGTTCATTCTCATGTGAAGAAAAGCATCCAACATGCCATGACGTGTTCACGGACGTTCATAGCTTGTGGGGTAGAAGAATCAAAGCTTCTAGAACCGAAGTTGGTTTGTAATCCACCGCTCAAAGCTCGGAGAGGTTGGGGAAGATGGCCTTGCTTACGAGTGCAGTTTCAGTCGTCAATTGAACATCATCTTCAGATCTATTAAAGAACGACCATATTATATGACCGAGTGCTTGTTGCTGTATAAAATGATGTCGTAGGTTTAAAGCTTGACAAGACAGCAGGATCTAGCAATGTCAAAACTTATTGCAGTTTTAGCCGAAACAGCCTGCTACCTATCACAACAGACCACACTTGTTGACCTCTAACGGTTGCTAGGACAAAATATTCTGCCATAGCACGCCTCGAATGGCGCCGAGACATCAGTAGTCTGAGATGGTCTCTCGATTTCTAAGCACAAGTAGCAAGATCTTGGAAGAGCCGATAAAAGCAAGGATATGATGAGGCCTAGCAAATTTCCTCGAGATTGGTCAAAGCTTTCATCGCTTGAATTCGCCAGCAACAGCGGCTTGTGACCAAGGACCATCGATGGCCATGCTCACTTTTCTTAAAATCTTCTCGCCGCCAAAGAGACTGCCAAAATTCTTGATCCTCTCGGATATGCCCATCATGACGAATCCTGCAAGACCATAAAGTCGCTTATCAGAGTAGGCTGGCGTGGGATCAGGTGCCTTAAGTTTGATCAGAACAACTTGGGCTGCGAACGCGTCCATGCCTGCTTTTCTCAAGAACAGCTCCCATGATGTTTCATCTTGCAACAGGCGCACGTCTGGATCGTCAAGACCATAGCGAACCATGGTCGCAACGATCCAGGTTGCTAGAGCGGATTCGTCGCCAGGAACGTATAGAACCTGGATATCATGACTTTGTGCTGCGCAAAAGTTGACGAGCGATGCGACCTCGCTAGCATCGCGGTGGTCTAATGGACGTTGTTGATTTCCAGTCCGGTCTTCATGCACCATGATGATCAGATGCTCGTATCGACGCGCGAGCTGTACGACCCGTTCACGAATGACATTTCGAGTGACCTGACCTGGTAAACTCTTCTGTAAGAGCTTTCGCAGGGTCGTCAACATGAGTCCATGTCCAGGCGCAAGGATCATATCAGCCTCATCGGCTTCTGAAGTCTGAGACGACCCACCACGCAATGCACGAGCCGATGTAAAATCACGCTCAATGTACTCAGCTAAAGGGTTGAGACCTTTGATTTGTTTAATCAGAGGTCGTCTTACAAACATGGTCGACGATAGAACGAACATCCTCTGAGGCACTGGTGTTGGTAGAGATGGAAGACGTGGTGGCGCTGGAATTGTGCATTCTTCTTGCTCATGACCGTTCGTGTTGGGAGCATTCCAGTTTTTGTCGACCTTTGTAACATTTTGGGAAGCAGCTTTAGGCTGTGATATGGCCTCCTTCGTCGCTGTAACCGCTTGCTTGCCGGTATGTATCTGCATAAATCGATCTAGGGAGTTACTTACGGAGAATGTATTCTCTGGAAGAGAGTGAGAGATTCTGGGACTCCGACAAGGCCGCAAGGTCTTTGACGATGACTCTGCAACCATAGTCGGCAAGGATAAGAACGACGGCTGAGATTGTTGACTGTCAGGCGGCTTATGAGCCTCAAAGTTCTTGTAGGCCCTAGAATTTTGCGTGTCCTTTGCCAGGTCAGGGGTTTCCATTTTTTCGGACATATCTGCAAACTCGATCTCCTCGTTCTCATCCTCGGAGACATCCAGGATCCTCAGCCCGTCCTGTTTCCAGCCAAATGTTGTGTCTCCAGGCTCTTCACAGTCAAAATTCTCCACGTACTCGCATTCGATTCCTTCACCAGGAAGATCATTCAGACACATGTCAAAGGGTTTCCAACGTGAGATGGCTCTGTTGACTGCGCCAACACAGGGCCATGCCTCACGTGGTCTGATGACCTCTCGCTTCAACATGGAAATCAGCTGTCGCTGAGCTTCGAGCTCTGTTGTACATCCTAGCTCTTTGCGACCGAAGACTTGCCATGGTGGTAAAGGACCCTTTTGATTAACATCGGGCACTTCTGCTCTCAACAATGAGTCCGCCTGCGAAAATTGCTCGTTCTCGACGGCAAATATGACTGACTCGGCGCCAGGCTTGATAACGTCCTCGAAAAAACTCCTGTATATTTCATCCTCATCAACTTGTTGGTCCAGGGAGAAGAAATTGGCGTATTCAGGTATGGGAGTACATAAATCGTTCGAGAATGTAACCATTTTCATCCGCTTCAGAGGCGAGGAAGATTGTGAGGCTGGTGATAGCGGAACTTCAACCTTGAAATCCTCAGGTCGCTTGCGTTTTAATGGAGAGTCGACATACGATACACTGGATGCTTCCATATCAAATGCCGAGATGTCCGAAAGACCATCTAACGGAAATTCGTCCTCTAGCTCGATCTTTTCCTGAATTCTAGATAATTCTGCCGGTGCAGGATCGACAGGACTAGTCGCAAATGGCATGCGGCTTACAGGTGAATCCGGGATAGCAGGTTGAAATGGCGAAGAACATGGTAGAAGCGGGGAGGTATGCCTTGCAGCATCATATTCACCCTTCATCTGTTGTTGTTTTTGTTGTCAGACTAGAGATATCAGATAATACATGATCAAATTACCTTTTTACGTGGTGGTGTGCTAATCTCTTTAATCTCAGGATTGTCAACAATCGAGATGCACTGTTGTAGAAAGATTATGTCATCTTTTTCAAGCTGTATTCTTTCTTGCTTGACTTCTTGGAGCATTTCTGCAGGCAGTTCAGGACTTGGCCAGTAAAGTTCAGGTTCGTCGTTATCTTGCCAGCAGGCCTCGGACAAAGGACTCAATAAACCCTTGTTGTGTTTCAAGTCCCGTGCTCGCATAAAGCGGCGCTGATCGAGGCCTGGATCTGTTGATAGTAGTGGTGGTTCAACCTTGAACTCGGCAGAAATCCTTTGTGGTCGTACAGTCTCGATCGGAGAAATGGCGTCGACAGAGAATATCTGTCTGAGAAATAATGCGCTTTGGTGGTCAATTGTCCATTTTTCATCGAGATCAACCTGATCAGGAAATCTTAATTCTGAAGCAGGGTTGATGTTGAGATTGACATTCTTCCAATATGGGCAAGGTTGAATTCGAGGCGGTAGAGGACGCAAAGACGTGTAGTCTTTGGTCAGACCGTGAAACCTAGCGTATTCGATCAAAGAGACTTCTTGATCCTCAATGTCTGAAGAATTGCCGTCGTTGGAATCGGCCGTATTGTGATCGTCTTTTGAATCCATGTCTAAAGATAAGGTAGAACGAGGAAGTTTGTGTCGACTGTGTGCTCGTCGAAATTGTAACGCGAATCAAAAGCATTTCAAGGTGCTGCAGCTGGTTGCTCGCCGGAGGAGGAAGGCACACCTTGATTCAAGGCAACAGCCACTTCGACGACGTGGTCAACAATTCTTGCAGGTGCAGAACATGCATACAATTATTGTTCAAGCATGAACTGAATTGGCAGTCACACCTTGCAAGCGACGTTGACTATCGACGGCCACTTAAGCGCCCTTTTCACGACAAATAACCAAGAGAGGGTCGTTGAGACTGTGCAAATATTAGTTCTTCATTTTCGGGTCTGAACTGGCTATCAAAAAGCAAAGCAGAGAAATACACAAATGGGTATGGGTACAGAGTCGTGCTAATCAAAAGAATGGGAAACCCTTTATAAAGCAACGTCATCAAACTCGTTCGGCACCTTGCTTGCCGGCTCCTCCTCGTGAGGTATGCCAATAGCCTTGAGGCTATTTACTGATGGGGGTTCTGCTGTTTGCTCCTTTTCTGCCGCAGGTTCAGGGGAAGGAGGGGGCTGTTTGGCTGCCTCAGAATTTGCAGGTTCTGCAGTCTGTTCTTCAACGTTGGACGGAAGATTGCGGAAAGGGAGATCTGACACGGGAGCTGGTTTTGGATCGGCCTGGGTCAGTGGAACAGAAGACTGTTCAGGTTCAGGTGCAGGGTCTTCCTTGGGTGGAGTTGGAGGCGCAGTATCGACAGACTCGTCCTTTGGCGGGGGAGCGGGTACAGGCGATGGCTGAGAAGCAGGCATCTCAGGGCGTTGAGTCTGCTCAGGTGTGGGAGGGGTGTGTTCGATACGAGGACTATTGAGCGGCGGATGGACTCGAAGTTGTTGTTGCTGTAGTTGAAGGTGCTGTTGAGACTGGGTCGAGGGTCGTCGCGGGTCCTGCTGGACGTTCGGAGAAGGCAAAGGCTGGCTGGTTGGGCCAATGTTTCGCAGCTTGGGGTCTGCATCCAGGTAGTAGGCGCGAACACCGACTATGCGTCCTTCGCGTTCGCAGCCCTTGAGCCAATCCGGGACAACAACAGGAACGTTCATATCGCCAGCCTTTTCCCAAGCCTGTCCACGGCCTTCTGTGCAGACAAAGTGCGTTGTGTCGATGCGTAGCGTGTCAATGAGCTTTGCGCCGATGCGATCAACAGTGGCCTGCAGGTCGTCGCGCAGCTGTTGAGGCATGATGCCGGGGGTGATGGTGATGCCGGTGAGGTCGGTCATCTTGTGGGTGCGAACAGTCAGGCGTTCGCTGGTGTATGTGCCGGCAGAAGTGCGCAGGACGAGGTGGAAGGTGTACTCGCTGTCGACAGCGAGACCCGAGATCTTTGTGCTCAGCTTGTCGCGCGGGATGTTACCAGCCTTGCTGCCATTTCGGTACAGGCTCAAGCTACGGAGCTCTGCGGTGGCCAGCTGTACAGGATCCCACTCGAGCACGACAGACGTCTGCGTGGCATTGCGACAACGCAGGATGGGTGCGGACGGCGAGTGGATGCCAAAGGTCGAGTAGATGTCTTCCTGCAGCGCGTCGAACTTCTGGATGGCCGTGTCCTCGGCTTGTTCGTTCCGCGCAACATTGATGTCAACGATGGAGCCTGATGTGATGTCGGCGGGCAGCAGGATGGACGGGAACTCAATCTGTCGTGCTCGTTAGGCTCATTGTTCCGCGTTAGCCTGTCGCTCATACCAATCGTTTGTCTTCGGTCAGCAGGACCGCCACTCCGGCGTCGACCTTGCCCACAGTCAATGACACGAGCATCTTGTCCAGTCTTGGATGTGGCGAGCTGTCCCCTGTGTCGCTTTGTTGTCTTGGTGGAAGCTGGAGAGAGAGGGAGAGGTCCAAGCGCGTCCCTTTGGCGCGTCGTCATCAACTGCGCCTTGTGATTGTCATTGTATTCAATTGCAGGCCTTGTTTCCTTCGTTTTCTTCTACTCCCTACAGACTGCCTCTTTTACTTTCATTCGACCTTTCTGCCGTTGTTTACTGTGCGTCTTCTGTGAATGCACATGCTCATCTTGTCAACTTCCATGCCGAGCATCTCCTGAAACCTCCGACGCCATTCCATTGATGATCCTGCAAGAGGGCTCACTGTGTCGCGGCTGCTATGCTGTGTGTTGCGTCCATCGTACCACTCCGTAATGTCTAGGGCAGCCTCTAGTGGCGAGCATTCTGACCTAGACTTTCGATAGAACAGAACGCACCAAAGCCCCACCAGCATGCGTCGCTTTCTGATACTACAATGTCTGCCGCTACCAGACGGACTCGGTCTGTCAGATGTCTTGCCACGTGCAATTCTTGATTTTGGGCAAAGGCTCTGCACACCATGACTCGAACATTGTTTGGCAAGGCTTCACGCCACCATCTATCAGGTACCAATTGCTCAACGATTTCGAGCTCGGCATGGTTTCTGAACGACCGGATGTCGAGGTGCCGATTTATTTCCTGCCCCAAACGCGAGTCTCGCTTCAACCGCTGCCACACGAACGAACTTAGACCGATATGCGTGACTACTCCTTTTTATGTCATCAGTACATGCGAAGATCTGCAATGTCGGCCCAGAGCATCTGATATTGTGCGATCCCGAAGTTAAGCGAAGTGTGGATACCGACGATACCTCTGCCATTGCCCGTAGCATCTGGAGAAGAGGGCTGCGCATCTGGACCACCCGGTCAACAGACTGCCTTGCTCGCGCAACCGTTCGAAACCTGAATCATTGCCCATGACTTCTTCTGGCCAGGCACATGGATACCAGTTCCATGACAAAGCGAGTCTGGAAAGTGTCTAGCCCTGAGATCGACAAGTTTTTTCTAGGAGTCTCTGAATCCAAGGTCTGCTGCACTTGACGGCACGATCAGCCGAGGCAGAACTCTGTTTCCGTACGTAGTTGAGCTGTATTGTCATGAATGATGGAGACGAAGCCCTAAAGCATCTGTCCACAAAAGTCCCGCCCTCAACGTCTATGATGGCCTTGAACTGCAGGGTATGCAAAGAATGGAAAGGCTGCAGTCTTCGACTGTGCTTGATCATCCTCCCGGCGAAACGGCTCGATAATTGCAGCTCTCAAAACACCAATTCATAGTGACTGTCGTTCTCTGGGGTTGATCAACCCTATTCACATTCTCGCCAGTGTATGCATCCACAAATGATCCATATGCAGAACCGACAAGGCTTCAAAACAATCGGGCCCATCTCGAAACAATGCGCGTTGAGCCGTCAGCCAAGTTTCTGACTTTCCTTTGACGTCTACTTGACCGAATTTTGCAGACTTCGATGGGTACCCGCCACCTGTAACAATAGTGTGAGTTGGCCTGGGGGTTTGGCTTCTTTCTCCACGAACCCTATTACTGCATTCGGCCCAAATGATAATCGTCTATATCTGGAAAGAATACGATCGACCGGCGACCATTAGTTGTGGGTGACCAGACCTTGAATAGATCGGGAGGAGCCGCGGCTGTTTCAGATTGAGGGTTGAAACGTGCCAAGCAGAGAGTTTACTCCAACTTCATTCCCTATTCAGCTTGCAAGAATCTACAGTCGATCCTGCCTTGTTCTCTATTGAATTTTCTTGTCATTGTTTTGACAATGACTCGAGTGCAATTAATGTCGGTCCAGTTCTCCTCTCTGGGATCCGAGAGCTGCGAAAGTCATCACAATAGCAGATCCCGACAATTCGAGAATTCCTGAAACTCAGCACACTGACTGTGAAGAAGATCAATCAGCCTAGTTGACCGAAGATGGAAGTTCTCAGAATAGATCTCTCAGTACGGCTGCCTGCATACTCACTTGAAGTCATAGCACACGCTCGAGATTAACTGGCATACCTTAACCAAGCAGGATATTTTTCAGAGCTGTGCAAATGGCGTTATCGGCCGACCGGACACTTCGTCCAAGAAGACCCCAGCTCAAAGCCGTCTCCAAGTTTCAGCCACCTGGGGATCCACACTCGTAACACCATTCTCGATGGCGTCGCTGCTAAGGCTCGTTCCTGTTTGAAGTCCACAAACAAGCCTCGGTAGCTCAACCATGTCAACCTCAGTCAGTATACCCACAGACCGTCAGGGCAGCAAGTTTCAATCACCTGTTTGGTCGTAAGATGGTATAAGTATCTGCTTGTTCTCCAACATGAACCAAGTCATCCAGCATCACAGTTCTTTCGTTCCTCTCCTAGTTCAACTGTTCAAGCCGGTCTCGACAGTTTTTTGTTCATTCGTTCTTATCAGCTTTGCACGCATCCTTCTTTCAATCGATTTAACAACAGAAAATCAATCTCCTTAACAATATGAGATACTCACTCACAACCGCAGCCCTGGCCTTTGCCATCTGCTCTATTGCCGCACCTGTTGCCCACAATGGTAACGACTATGGCTCTCTGTCTGGCACAGGTGCCTCAGGCGTTTCTGCCGGTGCTGGTAACTACGGCTCCACTGAAGTCTCTCCCTCGGGCTCTGCAGGCATCGGTGCATCCGCAGGCTTGGGAGGATCCGGCTCGGGCTCCTCGGGCATCGGCGCTTCGGCCCACCTTGGAGGATCGGGCTCGGGTTCCTCAGGCATCGGCGCCTCTGCAAACCTTGGAGGATCTGGACATGGCTCTGGTCATGCCGGCCTTGGCGCTGCTCTCGGAGGCAAGGGATATGGCCATGCCGGTGGCCTGGCTGGTCTGGGTTTCGGCCATGAGGGCGGACTGAGCGGATCCGCTGGCCTTGGAGGAAAGGGTTCTGGTGGCCTGGGAGGAGGACTCGCAGGTATCGCCTCTCCATCGATCGGAGCCAGCATTGGAGGCAGCGGTTCAGCATCGCCTTCAATTGGAGCCAGCATTGGAGGAAGCGGTTCTGCTGCTCCTTCGGGCTCAGCGTCCATTGGCGTCAACACCGGAAACTACGGAAAGGGAGGATTAGGCGCAGGACTCGGAGGTGGCGCGGGCCTTTTGGGAGGCCTCGGCCTGGGAGGTAGTGGAAGTGGAAGCGCATCAGGTGGACTACTCTCGGGATTGGGACTTGGTGGATCGGGTGGACTTGGTGGATCAGCTGGACTTGGTGGAAGTGGCTCAGCACAAGCCGGTGGTTCAGGCGACGCCGGCTCTTCCTCTCCTGATGAGAGCTCTCCTTCGGGCACAGAGACTGATGCAGCATCTGCAACTCCCACTGACGCTTCATCAGCCCCTACATACGGTGATGACAGCTCTGCCCCCGAGGGAAGCTCGCCCTCGCCCTCGCCCTCGGACACCGAGGCAGATGCAGCGACTCCTACTGACGCTTCATCCATTCCTGCATACGGCGACAACAGCTCTTCCTCTGAAGACTCGGCTTCGGACGAAAGCTCACCCTCTGACACCGAGACTGATGCTGCTTCGGCTACGCCCACAGATGCTGCATCGACCCCGAGTGATGCTTCATCTGCTCCCACCTATGGCGAAAACAGCTCCGTTGCAGATGCTGCAGGCTCCGCAGCTGCACCTGTCTACGGTTCTTCGGACGAGTCCGCTCCCAGCGCATCCGCTGTTGACGCCGCCTCAGCCACTCCTACAGAGGCTCCTACCACACCCGAGACCTCAGTTCCTGCTCTTCCCCTGAGCACCGCTGCTTCTGGTAGCACTTACAAGTCGTACGTCAAGAAGCGTCAGGATTACAGCTCGCTTATGGGTGGATCGTCTGGCGGCCTGAGCGGTCTTTCGGGTGGCAGCGGTCTTGGTGGACTTTCCGGCGGCAGCGGTCTTAGCGGTCTCTCTGGTAGCAGCGGCCTTGGAGGCCTCAGCGGTCTTTCAGGTGGTAGCGGCCTTGGTGGTCTTAGCGGCCTTTCTGGTGGCAGTGGTCTTAGCGGCCTTTCTGGATTGGGAGGCTCAGGCTCTGGTTCAAGCGGCCTCTCGGGCTTGTCTGGACTTTCCGGTCTGTCTGGCGGTGGTCTGAGCGGACTTGGTGGTCTTGGAGGATCAAGCACTGGATCAGCTTCTGCCGCTTCCACTGGCTCTGCCTCTACATCTGGTAGCTCAGAGTATGGCAGTAAGTAAACCTTTGTTTCTCTTTGGAGGAAGTAGAGTCTAGTACGAGCTGTCGAATGAGAGATATGCGCTCTTCTTCTTGAGATCAAACAGCTTCGAGTTCAATGTCTTCCTATTTCGCTTCTCTTCCTACCAGACTTCTATTCTGACCGATCATCGCTAACAGGGGATTTAGGCTCGAGCGGGTCTGACAGCTCAGACTCTTCCGCTTCCACTGGTACAGCCACTACCGGCTCATCGTCCGGCTTTGGTTCTCTTGGATCACTCGGTTCGTTCGGATCTTTGACTGGTTCTGCTGGCGGTGCCGTTCCTAGCAACGATGTCACTGGCAACACTGGATGCAAGAAGGTCACTTTCATCTTCGCTCGCGGGTATGTTTTGTCATCAAGGGTCTCGAATAGATCTCGACTAACAGTTTCTTTAGTACTACTGAAATGGGCACTCTCGGCTCCGTTGTCGGCCCCGGTCTTGCACAGGCACTCATCAAGGACACGGGCTCTTGCGCCGTCCAGGGTGTCGACTACCCCGCCGACGCCGCCGGCAACGCCAACATGGGAGCCTCAGGCGGTCCCAAGATGGCCGCTCTCGCCAACCAAGCCCTCAAGCAATGCCCCGACACCAAGATCGTTCTCGGCGGATACTCTCAGGGAGCCATGGTCGTCCACAACGCCCTCGGCTCTGTCGACGGCTCCAAGATTGCCGCAGTCACTGCTTTCGGTGACCCAATGAACGGACAGAGCTTCAAGGGAGTGGACGACAGCAAGGTTGTCCGTTACTGTGGCTCGAGCGACTTTGTCTGTGACATGAGCGGCAAAACTCAGGGATCCGGCTCTCACCTTTCCTACGGCTCCAATTTGGCCGAGGCTGCCTCGCGCATTGCTCAGATTGTTGGTGCTTAAATTTGGCACTTCCCCAACTTCGGAAAAGCCCTCGACGTCTGTTTTATTTTTCCCCCTTTTCTCCCTCTATTGTCAGCATTTTTCTTTTTCATCCATGACCAAGATGCTTGGTTCCAGCCGCTCCTTTTGACGCAACAACAGCTTTATATTTCTGCTATCGCATCATCGCCAAACGGCTAATGATGGATATCGAGAATAGTTCCCTTCTTTTTTTTTCCCCCAGGTCGCACACTGTACTATCTATCTATAGCTTTGCTTTATTCCTTCTCTACACAGCAAGCATAGCATAAAAACTCAAACACACCATGTGTTTTCTCACTTTCATCACGGTAACAAGCTCATTCCAATGTCGTCAAGGACGAGATGTTGAAAAGCGGAGGTAGAGAAAAAAAAGCATTCTTGGGAAAAATCCTTTGGCCATTGATATATGTATATTTATATTTATCAAGTAGTGTGATATCAAAGCTTCCCGTTTTTTTTTTCTTTCTCAGTGGCTACCGTATATACTCAGCAAGCTCTTTTTTTTTAAAAAAAAAGAAAGAGAAAAGAAAAATACAATTCACTCCTAACTTCCTAAAACCCCACCAAGTTTTACTTTTCCACTTGTTTTGCCCCTCTATCCAGAGTTTGAAGGGTCATGTTTATTGTTCCAATCGTGACTTGTGTTTTCAAAAAGCCTTTTTTCAGGGATGTTTGTTTTGAGTGACAAACCATCATGATTCGTGCAAATCAGAGAGATATCCGTGGGAGTGAACAGCCTTGGGGGGGGGGGGGGGGGGGGGGTGGGGGGGGGGGGGGGGGGGGGGGGGGGGGGGGGGGGG
>RZIQ01000113.1:16371-50330 GCA_003992365.1 Aureobasidium sp. P6
ATCACGTCGTGCAGATCTTGTTGATTTGTGGGCGGACTCAAAATAGAAGACAAGCAAGTGTTCTTTGGGTGAGAAAAAAGAAATGAGTGTTCATGTTGTCTACTACACAAAGTAGATATGTGTCATTATTTTGTGTTTTTTTCTATACTCGGAATTCTACCTCCTTTTTTTTTCAATTGAAGCTATTTTTTTTTTATCGGACAGTAGCGTTGGCCAGCGACTTGACGGTACAGATGCCAGATTTGGTCTTGAGTTGTCTGACACCGCTGTCGCCTTTCTCGGTGAGCTGAGGGACAGCCGAGACGTCAAAGGCGACCTCGAGGTTGTCGGTGGTGGTGAAACCGGGTTGGAAGGCCTCCCAGATCTTCTTCTTGGGGTTGAGAACGGCCTCGGGCTCGCCCTCGTAGCCATCAAAGTAAACGCGGTCACCGGCAACGGCACCTTCGGGGACGGTAACGAGCTCGACGGGGCCGCCGTGGTGGTCCTCCTCGCCTTCCTTGACGCGTGGCGAGGCGGCCAGAACCATGGCGCATGACTTGACGCCGCGCATGGTGACGGGCTTGAGGTTGCAGACGGTGACGATCTTGCGGCCCTGCATCTCCTCGAGGGGAATCAAACCGTTCAAGCCGGAGCAGACGGTACGGCAGGTCTGGCCCTCATACTCGGAAGTGTTGTCGGTGCCAGGGGCGTCGCCAACGTTGATGGTGGAAACGTACAAGCTGTCGGCGTTGGGGTGGCGGACAGCCTTGAGAATGTGACCGATACGCAAGTCGATGAGGGCGGGCGAGAAAGGCTTCTCAGGTGCGGCGGGGGCCTTGGGCTGCTTGGGCGCCTTCTCCTTCTTTGCCTTCTTCTCGGTCTTTTTGCTGACGCCGGGGGTCTCTGCTCCAACGGCATCGGCGACCTTGTCGCCAGTGGCCTTGGCCTGTTCCTTGACCTTCTCAGCCTGCTCGGTGGCCTTGTCGACGACCGACTTCTGCTGGACCTCGGGAGCAGCTGCCGAAGTGACGGTGGCACCAGCGTTGGCAGCGCTGGTGGCACCCTGAGCAGCCAATTCCTTCTCTTTCTTCTTGCGCTCCTTCTCGGCCTTCAAATCGACAGGCTTGATCTTGAAAACAACATTGTCCTGGTCAATCTTGACCTTGTCGGCGTCGTCGATCTTCAAGGCGAACAGCGGGGAGTTCTGGACAAAGTCGGCGTGACGGACAATGTGGTGGTATCCTTGCTCGCCGGTGCGCTGGTCGTCGGACCAGGAAGCAACGACGGGAGCGACACGAGCGTAGAGAGCAATGTCGGCGACCGAGGGCTTGGAGCCAAGGAGGGTGGTGCGGGTGCTGAGGTGAGTATTGAGCGAAGAAAGGCGTTCGGCAGTCTTTGCGGCGTCTTCGGTGGACGAGGCAATGTGGGAGGAAGTGATGAGCCATTGCTCAATCTCGGTCTTCTCGTTGGTCGAGTACTGATCAAAGCTGCGTCAGCCTGGGCTTGGGGTGTCTCGAGCAGAAGCTACACACGTCGGCCTTGGGGAAGAGCGAAGTCGACAGCTTGATCATGTCCCCCTCAAGCTCGGGAGTCTGGGGGTAGGCCTTCTGCAGGAGGGCTCTGGACTTGTCGTCGAGGGTAGCCATCTTGCGCACGTGTGTGATTCGGGAGATGGATTGAAATCTGGCGGTTTGTCTGGATAGCGTGGATAATGTCGTCGGAGTCTTGTTCAAAGCTCGAGCGAGCTGTCGAGTGAAATGTGTTGACTTCAGATTGACGGTGATGACGGTCTGCCAAAATTCCGCCGCATCCACCATGACCTTGACATCGACACGCCCCGCCATCGGAACATGCCGCACCTATTCCGTCAAGCAATCATTATCATCCACCCATTCTTGACTGATCAATCACTTTGAAACACTATTTTGGATTGAATTGCAGAGACATTCACCGACGCTGCTTAACCCCAGGTGCCGCCTCCTCCACGTCCTTGTTTCTTTTGTGCGCTCAACCTCCAGTCATCCTCGCCTGCGAATCTATTGTGGAGAGGCTGAATCTTCTCTGCTCTCTTCCTCTTGCTGAGCCCACCTTCCTTGCCCGCCACCTTGAAGAATGTCGGCGCTGCTTCCACAAGCCACTTGGGCTCGATGACTGTGACGTTGTGCATATACTCCTTGGTTGTCTCTACCAAACTGTGGTAGATCACATGCTCCGCTGCTTTGCGGTTCAACGCCGATGATGGATGCATGTACACTGGTGTTCCTTCGATAAGTGTCTTGTATCCCTCCTGCGGATCCTTGCGAGCTGAGTTTCGGAAGAAGCCACTGCAGAGTGCTTGCCGCACTCGTGTTGTGTCGCGCCCACAGCTGACGACCCGAAGACGAAGGCGGTCGAGAATCTGCACCAATTGTTTGCGCACATCCTCTGCTCTCTTCATGCTTCTTGGCTGGATGAAGTTTTCGAAGCACCACGGATCACTCATCCTGCTCTGTTTCCATGCGTTGTAGACGTTCAGTAGAGTCAGGTGGTCGCCTGAGGCATCATGAAACTTGGCCTTCTTCTTGTCTGCTTGATCTTGCTTGTCCTTGGGTCTGTGGAATACTGTCTGAACAGCTGAGATCATGGCCACAATCGACAATATCTCGTCCGAGCATCCAAGATCCACTGACATGATCGTCGTCTTGGCAAGAGCTGGTTCCATAGGAAAGTCTGCCATACGTCTACCAAGTCGTGTGAGGAGTCCTTCATCATCCAGTGCCGACAGCGCATAGAGTTCTTCGAGTGCTGTCAACATGGTATTTGTTGGCGGCGGGTCCATGAAATCAAAATGCAACAAGTCGTTGATACCCATAGCTTTGAGCGTCAAGATCGTACTAGCAAGATTCTGACGTTGGATTTCAGGAATTGTAGTAGGCAGCATTTCGGACTGATAGGCAGCTTCCGTGTACAGACGGAAGCACTTGCCAGGTCCAGTTCTTCCAGCACGTCCAGCACGTTGTCGCGCCTGTGCTTGCGAAATGGGTGTCACTTGAAGACGATCCATACCAAGTCTGGCGTCGTATGCGCTCTGCTTTACGAATCCAGGATCCACGACGAAATAAATACCGTCGATAGTAATCGATGTTTCGGCAATGTTGGTCGCGATAACGACCTTTCTGGTACCGACTGGTGCAGGCTCGAAAATCTTGCTAGCGATTTCGCTGGGCAAAGCACCATAGATGGGTAGAATCATGAGCTCTGGTACACTCGGGCCGAGTGCCTTCATGCGCTCGTAGAGAATTTCGCAAGATGTGTCAATCTCTTCTTTACCGGTCAAGAAGAGGAGAATGTCGCCAGGTGGTTCTGTAAGATGGATTTGCATGACCGTAGTAAGGGCAGCATCTAGGTAGTCGGATTCCGGCTCGCGAGAATACATGATCTCGACGGGGAATGTACGACCAGGAATGGTCAGAATAGGACATTGGTTGAAGTATTCAGAGAACTTTGCCGCATCCAAAGTGGCTGATGTGACGATCAACTTCATATCAGGACGCCTCTTCAATGTCTTCTTAAGTAAGCCGAACAGAACATCCGTGGCAATGGTACGCTCGTGAGCCTCGTCAAGCATGATGACAGAGTATCGATTCAGCTCGGGATCCAGGAGAATTTCACGTTGCATGATACCGTCCGTCATGTACTTGATTTTGGTGTTGCTTGATGTCTTGTCCTCGAAACGGATGGTGTAACCGACCTCCTCGCCCAGTCTGCATCCAACTTCCTCAGAGACACGTTGAGCAACAGACATGGCAGCTACACGACGAGGTTGCGTACAGCCAATGACTCCTTGGTTTGCGTACCCTTCCTCGGCGAGATATTGTGTCAGTTGGGTAGTCTTTCCAGACCCTGTGTCTCCGACGACAATCAAGAGTTGGTAACCTGCTACTGCCTCCAAGAATTGCTTGCGGAATTGATATGCAGGCAGACTCTCACGCTGATCCTTGATGGACATGCTGGTTCGCTTGCCGAAAGATTGATTCTTGCTGTGCGAAGCAATGCGCTTCCATTCGGGAACTTCTCCATCATTTTGACGAGCCTGGCGCAGGTCGCTAGCGAATTGACGTTGCTCAGGATTGGCCATTGGGTCATTCCATTGTGCTTGCAGGTCGACGCCAGAATTCTCCTTGGCAGCCTTGTCTCTGGCCTCTTGTTGTTTGAGATCTCGTCGCTCCTTTGCAAGGACATCTCCGGCGATAGCTGCTCTGTTCATTGAGCCATCAGGTGCTTTGACCACTCTAATTGGCGAAAGTTCCAGTGATTGTTTGGTCTGGCCAGCCAAAAAAGGGGGCTCTTCTTCCCTGACCTCAATATCAACGTCTTCCTCCTCCTCAATCTCTTCTCCCCTGAGTGCAGCGTTGTAATCTTCGTCAATGTCCGGGTAGTCCTGAGCTGATATTGCGCCAGAGGCAATCAACTGCTTGATCTCCCAACGTTCAGGAGACGTCATCCTCTTCTTGTTCCGTCTCTGATTCATGTTGCCTTCCATCACAGGTACATTAGAACTCAGGCCGCCGTAGCTTTCTGCTCCGTTCATGCCCAGAGCATTTGCGCCAGTGGCTGCACCGATTCGCTTGTGAGGAGCAAAGTCTTGGCCAGTCACTTGATCGACCTCGGCCATTGACAGACTAATGCGGTTATCCTGTACTTTCATGACCTTGACCTTGACTTCTTGATTCCGTGAAACCAGATCGGAAGGGTGGTTGACCTTACCCTCGGCCATGGCAGAGATGTGCACTAGACCGTCGACCTTGCCTCTGACGCCATATAAGTTCACGAAGCAACCGAAGTCTTTTACACCCGTGACTCTACCGTCATAGATTTTGTACAGTACGGGTGATTCGTCCAGTTCAGGGGTCCGCGCGCGCCTGTGCCTATCAGCACTGCGGCTTCTTTGGCGATGTCGGCTCTTGCGGTCACTATCTTGATCTGGTTTGCGCCATGTGCGAGTTCTTCCGAATTCGTCCTCGAAGACATAATCATCGTGTCTTTGTTCCGGGGAACGTGATCGTCTTCGTGACTTCTTGCTTCGGCGCGCATCATAGTCGTCTTCGGCGACCGGACTCACGCTGCGCTTGCGAGGCGCATTGCTCTCTGGCTTTGGTTTGCTTGCTAGACCCTCGAGTAGCGCAAATGTGTCGTCCATGGCGTCCAGTTTCGGGTCCTCTTCGAATGCGACATCTTTGTCTGGTATAGCAAGCCCTTTGAAAACCCTTGTCTTTCTATCCTGCTCAACACCTAGATCCTCCTCTTGCGCATGCGCCTTCTTGGTAGCCTTGTATTTAGGGTGGAGTGTCAGCACTAGGCGATCGATAGCAGTAGCTAGACTGGCTGAAAAGTCGAAATCGGCGAGCTTGTCGGTGAATTCTGCAAGGTTTCGACACTGTTCATGCTGTGCAATGACGAATTCAGCGATGGTTTTATCACTGATACCCTTGTGGTTTTGGATCTCAGAGGCGACTTTGGATACGAGCGATAGATGCTCAAGCGCTTCGAGGTCGTCCATACTGACGCGCCTCTGATGGTGACCGCGTCGCGCGCGCAGTAGATGCTAGAGTGGCACACTAGGCAGAAGCTAGAGTTCGGTCATTCAAAAGTCGACCAAGATGGAAAGTGACGGAGGTGCCATGCGGTAGCCGCATTGGCAAAACTTCGGCTGATTCCATCCTTCGATCCTGACGCAGCTCTCGACGTGAAAAGTACCCCTCGCAACTCACAACTCTATTGATGAAATGGCAAAAAGTACCATGGAGAGCCCTGAAAATGAGCATCCTCACTGGTCGTGTTTCCAGACGAAAAGTACCCGTGCTTGTAATCAGGTGCTTTTGGTGGGAGAGAGTTGCAGTGGAGAGACACCTACAACTCGCTTTCACTCCGATACCATTCACACCAATACCATCTCACTGTTACGACGGCCATCCCTACCTCAATGTCTGCTGATTCTTACAAAGGTCATCCGCACGACTATGACGATCGCTTTTATTTGCATCGTACGAGATACCACTGAAAGCCCTAGGAAACAGCCATCTCAGTCGTTATGCTCCTGAGCGAGAAATATCTACTGCCATGTCAATTTCTCTCCGTGAGAGGGTGCTAGATTCGACATTCAGATAGACCAAAAGCGCTAAACCTTCCACGTACGGCCACAGTCAGCTGAAAACTGGGCATCCCGTCCGCTCTGCCATACATAAGCAGTTGAACGGTAGACTAGTAGTCAGGCCGGTGACGACTGGCGAATTTCTACTGCTGTACGTTTTGTTTAGATTCAATTCTCTTTTTTGCTAGATACTCATGTTTGTGGAATTGTGCATCAGTCGTTTGATTAAACAGTTCCGAAGCCGGTATCCTCTCAATCAAGCTCTTCTCCCACCACCACCACCACCACCATCACTTCAAGTTCATACCCTTACAATCTCCATTTTGGAAGATAACCTATTCCGCTCAAGCAGATGGAAGAGGCTGCGGTGGTGTAGTGGTAGCATACCCTCTGTTGGGAGACGCAAGTTTACTCGCTGATCAAGCGTCGTTCCTGCGAAGGCGAGAGGTCACAGATTGGACTCTTGCTCATGGTACAGTATCTGAGTTCCGCGGCTGTGTAATCATGCTGAGTCACTTTCTCTTCTTCTTTTTTTGTGCATCATTTGTTGTAAAGGTTTGGCACTTTGTCGTCATGCGATACATTCTCATAGTTTTTGCCACCTGAAAGCTGCAGTAGACTTGTCACAATATGCCTTCAGATTCGTTCAGTCTATTGATCAAAAGATAATCTAACACAGTAAAAGGGACATAACTCCGAATCCCGAAAGCCAACAAACTTTTGGACCAAATCTCAAGTCTCCGACCTAAACCGTCAGCGGAGTGCTCTGCGAAGTCTCCAACATTGTAACCTGAGACTCATCGTCACCGTGCTGTTCTGATCTCACGGCTTCGCGCGGGATCCTGACTGCGACGACTGTTGTCGCAAATCCGATCGCAGCACTACCAGCTGCAAAGAGAAAGCAGTTACGGTGACCTCGAAGTTGGTCATTCATGTCAGGCTCAAGACCCTCTGATCTAGTCTGAATAATTTGCGTGATAGCCAGCGAAAAGGCAATACCGAGATTGACTGTTGTGCTGTTGATCGCACCCGCAAGACCTTGCCACTGGAGTGGAGACACACTCGACAGGAGCACATTGGCAATGGTGTAAGTCATGTCGACTCCTACTGTCGCGCAGACCATTGCTGGGAAAACAAAAGGCCAGTAGCCCATGGATGTGTTTCCAAGCGCAAGTAGAAGGGGAGCAGTTACCCAAGCCATGCCTGAGACGATCAATACGAGGGTGGGTGATGTGATGTGCAAGATGCTGCTTCCCACTACTGCACAGAAAAAGCCGCCGACAGCCAGAGGTGCGAACCAAGCTGCTAGTTGGATGCCAGTAACACCATACGCAAGGCGAAGATGGTTTGTGGTTGTGAAAAGCCAGGTGCCGAAGCTACCATAGAAGAATACACAGGCGATCATGAGTGGTTTGACTGATTTGGGAGCAAAGAACTTGGCTGGCACAAGTGGACACTTAGCACGCCAAAGCTCAACGTAGACTGCACATCCCAGACAGGCCAGACCGATGAGGAAGGGAGCCAGTACACCTGCATTAGTCCAGGCGTGCACAGAATTGGCACTAGCGGCTAATGCGTATGCCACAAGGATGAGCCCAGAAGTGATTGTGAAAGCTCCAGTGCTGTCCATGGTCAGGTTGAGAGTAGACCTATCCGCACGATCTGATGGCACGGACAGGAATGCGGCGACCAACGCTACAAAGCTCATGATAGCTGCAATCCAGAAATACCAGCTCCAGCTGTCTACAGGCAGTGCAGCAGAGACATAGATGCCGGCAAAGAATCCAAGAGGCGAGCTTGCTCCATAAATACCTAGGACAGTGTTCCTGCGAGGACCAGTAGGATAAATGCAACCGAATAGGGCAAAGCTGCTTGGAGTATACGCTGCAATAGCTAGTCCTTGCATAGCTCGGCAG
Organism: Aureobasidium sp. P6; assembly: GCA_003992365.1. Lineage (NCBI taxonomy): Eukaryota > Fungi > Ascomycota > Dothideomycetes > Dothideales > Saccotheciaceae > Aureobasidium > Aureobasidium sp. P6. Next base: position 24,397 of record RZIQ01000113.1, read on the forward strand.
ACATCGAGGAGCACCAGAGAAGTACTGAAGCCAGCTACAACACACCAGATGCAGAACCACAATACAGCAATCATGAAAACAGGGTAGCCGCCATACATGTCTGAGAGGCGAGCTGCCGAACACAGAGTCGCGCAAAGAACCAGTGACAAGACTGTAGCAGGCCAGAAGTCTGAAGTCGTCTCTTTCGAGAAGCGAGCTAGTAATGTTGGAAGTACAACAGCGAAACCGGAGATTGTGTATTCCTGTTGATCTTTTAGCACGCATTGAATACATCTCAGAATGAGCTGCTTACTGCAATTAGCTGGGTCAGGGCCATAGAGAAGCAGAATGCTATCTCAGCTGCCAGGGACCGGAATCGCCGGCGCTGTGAGACATCATTTGCAGCATCCTCAGGGATGACAACTTCAGACGAGGTGACCGAAGTAGAAGCTCGCTTCTCTTGATCGACTGCCTCCTTGTATTCCAGAAAGTTTTCCAAGCTTGAGAGTCGCCATGTAGGAGGTCTGTTGACGAGCGTCTGTCTAGAAGACATGTTTGGCGAAGACGGCGGTGTCCCGGGCATGGTACTATTGAAGGAGCTGAAGGAGTTCGCAGTACTGCTCATGATTTTGAGTCTGAAAGAAATCTTCGCCTCGAGTCAACGAGGACTGAGAGAATATGAGAGAGAATACAATAGAGTCATGGGAGAGAATATGGGGTAGAGTATGGAAGAGTATTAAAGAAAAACATAAGAGTGAGCATGTTACAGCAGACCAAATAGAAGACCTCAGATGTCGCAAAATGCTTTCCCGATTGGGACAATGGTTAGCCATAGGCAGCCTGCACTGTTGTGGCTTTCCACAGCTAGAACGAACCGTCAGTATAATTAGAACGAGTGTTTCTACTGTACCTGCCTAGCTGCCGCAACTGGCTGCGGCACCCTACAACATTTGCATGCAACCTGGACACAATCAAGATATCGTGGCTATGAAGGCATGACAAGGTGGCTGTATCGGTATTTTCACAAACCGCAAACACTCGCTGATTGTACTCTGGACTTGATGCCAATGACGATTGCTTTTGTGCCTTGATCTGTTTAGGGTGTAGGTGCACATAAGTGTCTACACTCTCTACCCAAAATTGCAGCTCGGCGATCAACAGGGCTGCATGGATTGTCCGATCTGTTTGCTTGTCAGCCAGCCACCTGCATGACATGCTCATAGTGTCCTGGTAGCTGGGACAGCCAAGTTTCGGTTTTGATTTACTGTACTGCTTTATAACACCATCTCTTACGTCTAGAAGAGGACATGAATCTGCATGAGCCGTTCAGGGGCATCGATTCATCACAAAGGAGGTGTCGCTGGCAACAGATGAATAATATTGAAGGCTGTAACAAAGAAAGGAGAGAAGTCGCAAAGGCTGTGCATGAGAAGGAAAATGCGGGGAAAGATCAGCTCCGTGGAACTCGGCCGCAACCCTATTCGACAAACAACTCTTCTTGCTCCTTTCTCCAAACCAGGACGAAACCGCGCACGTGGAACTGGGACGAAGGATTCTCTCAAGTGCAACTAAACCCGACACCTTGCGCTTTGTTTGGATGGTGGGGTGCCGGCCGCTACAATACACTCTTCACTAGCTAGCCATGGACATTTTCCAGAAGTGTTTGAGCATCGCCAAGGACCCATGGCATACCAGATGGATATGTCCGCTGTTACTGTTGGCTGATGCAGGACTCACCGCATTGATCGTTTGGAAGGTCCCGTGTAAGAGCCCTTTGCGAGCAAACAATGCTATCTCCAATCTAACATGCTGAAAATAGACACCGAGATTGATTGGACTGCGTATGTGGAACAAGTCACACAATATCTTGCTGGAGAACGTGATTATACCAAGATCCGCGGAGGCACTGGTCCACTGGTGTATCCCGCAGCTCATGTTTATATCTATCAATGGCTGTACCGATTCACCGACCAAGGCACAGACATTCCGTTCGCACAGATCATCTTTGGTGTACTCTACCTCATGACGCTTGCTGTGGCCATGGCATGCTACCGCAATGCAAAGGTTCGTTTGAATACCGTCAAGGTTTGAGTGTGATGCTGATCGATGACAGATACCACCTTATGTCTTCCCGATGCTCATTTTGTCCAAGCGTATGCATTCGATTTTTACTTTGCGCCTGTTCAATGATTGCTTTGCAGTCTTCTTCTTTTTCTTGGCCATCTATTGCTACCAGAAACGATGGTGGTTAGTGGGATCAGCGATCTTTTCGATCGGACTGGGTGTAAAGATGAGCTTGTTGCTTGCATTACCTGCCGTCGGAACTGTACTTCTGCAGGCAGTCGGCGCAAGTGACGCAATTGGTCATGCTTCGCTGATTGCGCTCATACAAGTATGTTCTCATTATGGCACTTTGCGGCTTCTTGCTGACAAGACTAGGTTCTGATCTCGCTACCCTTCACATTGCACAACCCGCAAGGTTACTTCTCACGAGCATTTGAGTTCACGAGACAGTTCTTTTTCAAATGGACAGTCAATTGGCGATTTGTGGGAGAAGAAAAATTCCTCTCAAAGCAATTTGCATTGACACTGTTAGCTGCTCATGTCTCGTTGCTTGCACTATTTGCTACGACGAGATGGCTGAAGCCTTCTAAGCAACCTCTCCCAGAGATTGTCCGCTCAATCTTCAATCCTCTACCAGAAGCAAAGCAAGCTGAAATCTCGGCAAGGGTGACGCCCAGATTCATTCTGACGACCATCCTGTCAGCTAATGCTATCGGTATGCTGTGTGCGAGATCTCTCCACTACCAGTTTTATTCTTGGATTGTTTGGGCGACCCCTGCCCTGCTTTGGCGTGCAGGCTACCACCCAATCCTGCAATATGCACTTTGGGGAGCGCAGGAGTACGCATGGAACGTCTTCCCTAGCACCAACTTCAGCTCGATGATTGTAGTCCAGGTGCTTGCTGCTACGGTGGTGGGCGTATGGTATGGTACGAGAACACAGGGCGTCGATGGACCGGCGGTGAAACACCAGCACGTAGAGTAGCTCTTGTAGAAAGTCGAGGCGGTCAATATATGGCATTGATCACTCGTCCTCGGAGTCGGAAGGAGGCATCTTGCCAACATTGGATTCTTCCTCATCCGAGTCGTCCTCGTCGGCGTACGAAATTCTCTGCACAAATTCCTTGGGCCTACACATAGATTAACATCAGACTTGGGCATTGCGTCCATGATTCGACATACCAGTATTTCTGTTTGCGCCATTCCTTCTCGTTTCTGACAACATTGATAATCTCGCCGTCCAACTTGTTCTCGCGCTCGTTCATTGCTCCTGTATCGACGAGTACAAAACCGCCTCTCTTGATCCAGATAGTGGAACGGAAGCGCGCAGGCAGCTCGACAAGCAAGACTTTGGCGTCTGCCAACTCGATACGGTAGAGGTTATTTCCAGCAGCTTGTTGTACGCGGGCAATGGATTGTGACTCGGTAAGAGCTTGCGGCGGTGTCATTGTCTCTTCGGCCGTGGCCTGCAGGTTGCGTCTAGGTTTGGGCATGGCTGCGATCTGTTGGTGTCGTTCTTGTATCCGATCTTGCTGCGTCGAGATTTATTTTGTCTGGAGAGAGGTCACTTTGATGGTCGCTTGACTCTCGCTTGCAAAAGTGTTAGGAATGCCTGCCTAAGGCTTGACGTGGCAGATGTCCAGCAACATCACCTCCTTTCCGTCTTCACAGCTTAATCTCCTCGTGCGATCCTGTTATATGCACTGTTGATTCGAGTCTTTTCATGGATATGTCCTTGAGAGGCATACCCCAAGACAGGTACCCTAGCTGAGCTGCATCACAGACCCGAATCCTGCCTCGTTTCACCACCTTAAGCTCGGCGAGCAAATGTTCACGACACAGCGCATGGAGGAGCAAAGAACCAGAGTTTGTGTAGTCTACAGAGACGCAGCTCGTCATCACGCTGCTGTTTGCATCAAGATTCATGGTCAAAAGTCAAGTTGAGCGTATGGAATTCAGACGGAAAGTGTTGTTTTACCACAAAGGGTCACATTAACCTCCCTCTCTTTCCAACCGAGTAATTCGTACTGATCTCTCACTCTGTTTATTATACAAGGCAATCCCTGCGTCTGCCTTGATAAGTAAAGTCGCGTCCAAAATCCTCGTTCACAGATGGGATTCTAAATCTTGGTGCCCATAGCTCTCTATCATGACTGCGTTATTCATACATATCACGATTCACGATACAGGAGATACGAAAGGCTGAGAGTAAGTCGCCGGACACGTTGTTCTTTGCACACCTGCGTGCTTGGAAAAGAGGAAGGATTAAATTTAGGATCGGGCGGAGCAGAAGCGGGCCGTGGCGCCGCCCTCTTTTCGACCAAGTTTTGCAAGACCAGGCCACTGCCGCATGTGTACAACGACTACTCAAGTATTTGGTGTTTATCAGCTTCGATGCGCCGTCACGTATTGGCCTCTGTCAACGAGAGTCCGCTGGTTGTTGCTTTGCAAGAGCATCGCAAGACTTGATAACAATACCCAGAACCAGGTATATGTTATGGCGGGTGCCCAATCATGCAGCTGCACGCAGAAAATCACACACGCCCTAGTATCGTGGCGTCGCAGAATGCACCTCTCACCGCGAGGCTGAGATGATCTGCCTCGAATATATAACATGGCACCCAACGACGAACAACCGATGGGAGAGTTTTCCTCGCTTTTTGGCTAATATGCCTTCCTCGATGCTCATGCATTGGAGAGCGCTTTCCATCTTGTATGGCTCGCTGCTCGTCAGCATCGCATTCGCCGTCGGTCATCATTTCTACTACCATAGTCTTGCCGGTACACCAGTTTCTACTGCAAATGACCTAGCTATTGGTACCTGGGCCGGCGTGCCGTCACAGAAATTCAACACCGCAGTTGGCAACACTTTTGCAGCATTATTCAGAATGTCTCTGTCTATCACAGTCACCACGGCCTATATCCAGATCGTATGGAGAACGTTGAAGACTGAGAGCACAAGATTGATTGTCGTAGATGCGATTAGTGGCATCCTGACAAACCCACTTGGATTTTTCAACGGAGGAGCCTGGAAGAAATCGGCAGTACTCCTTCCTCTTGCGATAACAATCTGGTGAGCCTTTTTCTACTGTCTTGACAACTGTTCATGAGAGACATCAAGTGCCAACAGTGTACTAGGCTACTTCCTATTGCTCCCATCATCACTCCCGCTACTTTGACAGTCGAGACAACGTCTCAGGTCTTTCGTGATCAACAAAATGTCTCTACTGTCGACTTTAACAGCTTCAACTTCGCTTCCATTGTGTCCAACTCGCAAGGTCGTTGTGGATTCTACTACAGCGGACCACAGTTCGAAGTACAAAAAGTCGCTACAGCAGCTGCGGGGCAAGATGATATATTGTCCATAAATTCGCCAGGAAACCAGCCCAATGTATCTTACGTTCAGCAGCTCCCTGGACCTGCATTGCAGTGTAGCGACGTGAGCAGTCCTCTGCGCGACCAGATTCTTTCCAATGTCAACACCAGTTCTTGGAACACGTCTACGTCTTATGGGTACCTAGCTTGGGTCCCGACTGAGAAAAGCTCTCTACCCTTCGACCTGGAGTCTTCGGGCTCGAGTAGCGGTTATGAGACATGGCAGTTACGAGAAGATGCAATAGGACCAACGAACGGTGCACCTCTTGCTCTATTCGTTGCCACCTTTCCGAATCTCGCGAATCCGTACAAATATGGCGGCATGCTTCAAAAGTGGGACTACACCGCAAACGCCACGATAGTCGAATGCAAATTGGTGAACACAACGTACACGGCCTCATACAACTGGACAAACGGCATTCGAGACTTGAACGTCACAGTATCACCTTCAGCCAAAACCGTATCCTTCCCTATCAACATCGAATGCTCCGATTTCCTGTTCGTGAATGGCTTCCCCGAAGGCAAGAATAACGCCAATGTACCACAACAGCCACTCTCAGACTACAACAACACCATCGTCCAAAATTTCGCTTATGCATCAGTGATGCATGCTTTTATGAACCTGCTCAAGGGGTCACTGTACTATCCGAGATATCCTAATGGATTGGTGACTTCGACAAGAGTAATGAGCACCACTCTCAGCGCCACAAAAGAGCTTTTTGCTCTGCAGAACCAGACTTCTGACGAGATGGAAGCACTGGGTGGCTTGGGCCCGCAGTTCTGGCCGGGCGTGTCGGTCAAGATGCAAGCGAACAGGGCGTCAATTCTGCGAGAGACTTTGGAAGTCATGTTCCGGAACGTCACGATGAGTTTGATGAGTTCTCCGCTACTCCAGTCAGCAAATTCCCATGCACCTTTTTTTTCTTTTTTCTTTTCTTTTTTTGCAATTTCACCAAAAGCGTTCCGAGCTGACTTGTTGTACACATCGTAGACCTGATCCAGCGACACCTTACTACCCGCCGGCTGTGGAGGTGACGACGGTGACCTACCACAACCTCTACGCCTACTCGTCCGCAATGCTCTGGCTCGCCTACGGTCTCGCCATCCTCATCGCCACAGTCACCGTCATCATCGGCTGCATCGCCATCTTCTCGACCGACATTTCCTACTCTTCGTCGTTTTCCACGGTTTTGCGTACGACCGCGCATGCCGCAGTGAGTGCAAGGATATCAAAAGAGGATGCTGTGGGACAGGATCCGCTGCCGAAGCATTTGGCTGAAGCTACGGTCACGTTTCGTCATGCCGAGGAAGACGAGGAGGAGGCTGTCAAGGAGCATTTGGTTGTCAAGGGAGGGCTTGAGCTTCAGTCGGTTTCAAACCACAGTGAGCGGAACGCGACCTGGTGATTTGTTTTGGTGGCAAGTGATATTTTTGGAAAAGAAAAAAGAAAAGAAAAAAGTGGTTTCAGACGGCGGCACATCAGAGGCAGACAGGGTTCATACAAGAGGTCATGACTGTTTCGTTCACAATCGCAAATACCCCTCTTATCTCGTGAATCCCTCCAGGCTCGAGCTCATACATAATCCAACCGCTCTCTCCTCTGCACGACAGACACTTACTTCTAGTCGTATTCGTCGTACTGATAAGACTGCCGCTGGGTAAAACACCACTCTTCACTCGCAAGCCCATTAGTCTTCCTCATTTCCAGCCCCTTCTGATCTTTACAGTGATCGCAAGCATAAAAACACGGTACTTCCGTCTCATCGCCAAAATAGTTTGCCACCATTTTGTGTCTGCACTTGTCAGTCGCTTCACAGTACTTTGTGAGAAACAGCAACGAGTTTGCGCGGCCGTTACTGTCAGGATGCGTGTTCATGTTGTCGTAATCGGGGTTGTTGCGACCTCTGTTCATTTCCGTCCGCATTTTTTGCTCTTGGGCACGGGCGAGCATGTTGGCGCTGCGGTCGCGGTCTTCGCGTGAGTAATAGACAATGCAGACGGAAGCTTTGCCGTCTCTGCCCGCACGACCGGCTTCCTGGTAGTATCCTTCGAATGATTTGGCGATTTGCCAGTGAACGACGAAGCGGACGTTGTCTTTGTCGATTCCCATACCGAAAGCAGTTGTGGCGACGATTACATCGTAGCCTTCGCGGTTGGCGACCCAGCCGGAGAGGTGGTCGTCTTTTTGTTCGTTGGTGAGGCCGGCGTGGTAGGGTTTTGCGCCGATGCCGTCGGAGGTTAGGCGTGCGGCTAGGATTTCGCAATCGCGTCGGTAGAGAGTATAGATGATGCCAGAAACGTTTGTAGCTCTCTCTTTCCTGGCCGCTAGTTCGGCTGCTCGGTCTGGGAGTTTGCGTCGTGCATGTGCTGCTTTGATCCAAGCAAGAAAATCGTCGTAGTGGTCTTCTTCATCTGACTTGTACCGAACTTCGTAATGTAAGTTTGGTCGGCTGGTGGTCATGGTAAAGCATTTCAGTCTGCGCTTATCGAGATGCAAGGTCGAGATGATATCGTCTCGCACTCGCTGTGTGGCTGTCGCAGTACAGCATATCATGGGTACATCTGAAAACTCTTGCTTGAAGAAACTCAGCTCCTTGAAGCTGGGTCGAAAGTCATGACCCCATTCTGATATGCAATGCGCCTCGTCAACGGCAATCCGAGAAAGTTCGCGCTGTGCGTGGACTACACGCAGGACGCGTCGGAAGTGGTCCATGGCGCAAAACTCGGGAGTTACATAGAGCAATCTAGTCAAGGGATGTCCAGTCTTGAGATCGGACATGATGGCATCTCGGACAGGCTTAGAGACAGTGCTATTGATAGTAGCGACCCGAATATTCGCCGCACGAAGGGCAGCAACTTGATTGTTCTGCAAGTTTGTCAGACACCATTACAAGCAGAAGAGAACATGAGGAAGCTCACCATGAGTGCAAGAAGCGGTGAGACGACGATGGTGACTGGAGGAAATGAGCCATGAGATTGTCCCGTATGGTGGATTATCTTACTGCCAAGGTCGATGCATGCTGGTAACTGAAAGCATAGACTCTTTCCAAAAGAGGTAGCAGCTTGAAGGAAGACATCGTTTCCTGCCAGCGCGGATTCGATGACTTCTCGCTGTATTGGTCTGAGCATTAATGGTCAGCGTTGCAAGCGAGAGGCGATCGTATGAAGCTTGCCTGAATGAAGGCTTGCCAAAGACTTGACGGAGTGTAAAGTCGAGGTCCGGCTTACTGCGCTGTCTTTGAGCAGGCATGGTGTCGATATATGATATCGTGCAAGACAGATGAAAGGCGAATTTATGTGATGGACGCTTTCTTTCAGGCTTCAGCCAGATGGCAAAACAGGCAACACTGAATGTTTCGGCAGTGGCGACATCCTCATCAAGAAGGCAGATTAGCACATTTGACGTGTCACAGCAGTTTCAAAGACGCGAAGAGGTTGACTAATTCGAAGACAGCACGAAACGTCTTGTTGGAGGTCAAGAGTGTAAAAGGTCATGATTCGCGCCTGCGCACGGACAATTTTCTGTATACCAACCAGATGCAAGTTGAGACCACACACAATGGGTGTCATTTGAAGGGAAAAAAAAAGTCTATCCCTGAAATTCGTTTGTACATGAAATTTTACATCTAGTGTTATATGTCTCTTTGGAAACCGCCCTCATCATGGCCAAGTGCATGTTCAAGCCCTGTGTTCACTGCCTCTTCATCCTTTTTGTCCGGTTGCCAGACTTCTTTGATTTCTGCCCAAACTTTTCGAGTATTCTCTGATCCGGTGACCTTGTGATATGCATTGAGAACGGCCTTGACGATGGAAACGCTGAAATAACAGCCTCTGTCTTCTTCCGACACCCAATCGGAGCGATCTTGCTCCAACTCTTTGTTTCCTCTGACAAAGTCGCAAAAGACGTCCCACAGGCTGTCGAGTCTTTTCTTGTTCCAGGAAGAGTAGCGTATGCCTCCGTGAATGCTAAAGCCGCGTATGATTTGATAGAAAATAGATCCGTGTATAAAGATTGCTTTTTGTTGCATCTCGTCAAGCAGCTCACTAATACGGTCGATGTTTCCAGATTCATGAGCATGGTACTTGATCAAGAGGCGGTAGGTGTGCAAGTTGGGTGCTATCGGCGTAACTTTCTGGACGACAGCACGCCTCTCGGGTTGCTGACGCAGCATGTTTCCTGCTCGGAACAGGATTCTTCCCATTTGGCGCTGAGCTTTCCAGCCTTTGACCTTTGCGGCGTCGGGGTTCCCTGTACCAAGAACCTTCATCTTCTCAAAGATGTACTCGGCAGCAGAGGCTTCTCCGGCGTGGATCAGACTCGCAATGACACAATTGAGAACAAGGGTATCAACAATCTCACCAGCATCTACCAACTCCTGGTAAGCATTTCTGACAGCGGCGCCATCACGCTTCAGGCCATAGCTATAGATGATGTTTGTGCGAAAGTGTCGATGAGGCTTCATGCCTCGCTGGGCCATTTCTTTGATGACGATGTCAGCCAAAGCGAATTTGCCGGCTTTGGTAGCGGCGTCGAACAGAATGCTAAAGGTTGCAGGACTGCTCTTGATGCCGGCCTCTTTCTCCATGCGCAACCAGATCTGGGTGGCAGTTTCGACTTGTATGTCGCCTATCCTACGAAGATAACGACTGGCGAAGCTCATGGCGCTGTTCCACTCGAATATCGTCATGGGGATTTCGGCAGCAAACATGTCGTCAACGACAGAAAGGTATCGGTGCATGGTGGTTTCATCCTTGTATTCGACGACACTGAGAAGATGCATGAACCTGCGGATCTGCTGGTTGTCCAGGTATTGAGGGCGAGGCTGCGGTATGACCCTGTAGGCCGTGTAAAGATGAAGGTTTGGCGGAGTATCTTCTGCTTGTAGAAGATGCTTAAAGTGGTCAATGGATTCCTGATCTCGAGGGTCGAGGGCAACCCAGGGTTCCCTGTGTGGTATGGGATTGTATTGGACCAACAAGTCTTTCGAAGCTTGGTCGGATGCTCGGTCTGGAGGAGGATCCTGATCGAAGGGTGCAAAGTCGTACTGATCGACTATGGAACGTAGGTCTTCGCGCGAGATTGGGACGGGAGTGGATTCTGCAGCTTCGTCGGGTGGAAGCTCGAGGGCAGAAGCGTGGGGAGGGACGCTTTTTGGAGCGGTTGTAGTAAAACGGGCGGAGCGAGGCGATTGACTTGCAGGACATGTGGAGGGACGGTGGCCGGACGATATGGGACGAGCATGTTTGGGGCAAAGACTTGCACGGGCAAGAGCGTCGAAGAAGAGGGACTCGGCAGACTCGGGGGTCAGAGGGTGGTGTGCGGGGGGTCGTCTCGAGAGGAGGTGCAAGTCTCGGCGGTGGCGAGGACGGTCGTGGTCGAAGTGGCCGCGACGTGGACACAGGACCGTCATGACTGAGGCCGGGATGGTCTTGTGCAGAGAGGAACCGCTCTGGGTGCGGGAGAAGGAGCCAAAGAGGGACATGAAGCGGCATGCATTGTGTCAGACGAGCAATCGACGGTCCTCGGACAGTTGACTCAGTACATCAAGCCGGGGCAATGGCCTTTGGGAGGCAGGTGCGATGAGGAGGTTGTGGTGCTGCTGCTGCTGCTGCTGCTGCTGCTTCCAAAAAGTCGGCCGCAGACATGACCGAGCGAGCGGTGATTGGCTGCCGCCCGCGTCTCCGCCGACGCCAAGCAGCTTCCTGAATTACTTTATTCACCATCGACTGCCGCAACCTCTGCCACCCAAGACACGCCGCTCGCCATGGGTCGCTACAACTTTGCGCCGCAGCGCGTGCACCAGGCTGCTACGCGCCTGCTCAATGTCCCTGGTGCCAGAGGTCTGCCAACCAACCGCGCCCCTCCGCCGTGGTACACGGTCATCGGCCAGCTCCCGCCGTCAGAACGTCTCGTGCGTCCGCCATTGCAGCCCGCTCGGCGCAAGGGAAGAAAGGCCAGCAAGCTCTTCCAGCCCGTCAAACTTCAATATGAGGAGGACCAATTGAGACTCGACTTCTTTGGCGACCACCCTTGGGAATTGGCAAGGCCTAGACAGATTGTCGAGGACGACGGAAAGGACTACCAGAGATTTGACTGGAGCCAGCTGCAACAGCCCGGCAAGCAGATTGACGGCGAAAGGTTTGCATTGCACCACCTGCAACAGACACGCCGCCCGCTGACTCTTTCTTCTCAGTGTCGTCCAGAGACAACGATACCTCATGGGTGAGCTCCGTCACGAGATGGACTTTTCCGCTCCCTCACAACTCGTCGAGTTCCTCAGAGATGCCGAAACATCAGAAAGCCTGCCCCTGCTCTTCAAAAACACTTACAACGTCGACTTGGCTTGGAATTTTGCCGCCGACGAATACTCAACCCTGGACTCGTTCGTCCCTACTGTCGTGCACCTGACATACCACCCCAAATCCCAACATCATATCAACGACGCCATCAACCACCTGAGGGACCTCATCGCTGAAAACGGCGCCGATCTTTCCTCGGTCAACAAACGCTCCTTCAGCGCTTCCTTCCCCTACTCCGAAGCCCTCGCTTCAACATTACAATCCACCGACCTCGCCGCCCTCAGCAAGCAACACAACATCGACACGACCCTCGGCTCGCGAGAAACCATCAAGCCCTTTGCCGAACCCCCCTTCGACATCCAACAACTCTCCTTCTCCTTCTACCGCAACGCCACCGCAAACCTGCCCGCCCTCCTCACCCACCTCACAACCCTCCTCGACGTCCGCCCCTCCGACGTCCTCCGCTCCACCCTCCCAGCCCCCGAACCAGACACCTACCCGGCCTACACCAAAGCCGGCGCCTACGACAAAGCCCGCAAAGAGTTCTACGACGTGCGCCACGCAGAAGACATTTCCCGCCGCGTCGCCCGCGAGGAAGCCCTCTGGACCGGCGCCGAATTCGGGCCCTCGCCCTTGGATGTCGGTATGCAGCTCGAAGACCAAAAGTACGAGGAGTGGCGTGTATGGGCTGCCAAGGAGATCACCGCCATCAGACAGTTGTCTGGCTCATCGGGCCAGGCGGGTGATCAGGATGAGCCTTTGGATGCTGGAGATGAGGATCTTGATGCTGCTTTGGATGAGGTCGAGGATAGCGTGCCCGGCAGCAGGGAAGGCCAGAATGCTCTTGGAGGTGCTGTCGTGCATCCATGATTGTCGGATTAGACGTCACAACAGGGCGGGGACCGTTTTCATGTAACTATATCTTGTTCGTTTTTTCTTTCTTCAGAGATCCCCCAAAAATTGTACAAACACATCAACGACACTTTTCAAAATTGAAGAGATTGGCTTGATCAGTTGTGCGATCACAACTTCCCGATTCATGACAGCTCAGTTGGAGAAAAGGACAGTCAATTGTGCTTGTTGTCAAATTTAACTACACTGAAGAAGAATGTCATACGACGAAACGAGTGTGAACGATTGACCAGAGAGGGAAACAAAAAAAGAAAACATTTCAATCAAAACAAAAACGAATCAATGAAACAAACAAGGGAAAATGCTCTGCTGCGTGTATGACACAGTTGTCCCAGATCCCATCGTTCTCTCTCTCTCTGCAAAAGGAGTGATGGATCCGAAACAACAAAAAGACAAGATGAAAAAAAAAAGAAAACAATGACCAACTCCTGACACTCCCCCTGTCCTTGAGGTCCAACAAACGCCTGCCTTGGCCTGGCCTGATTCCTTCTCCACCACTGAACCATTCGCATTTCAAAGGGCCTTTCTCTCTTTCTTCAAGACATTCGAACCAGATGACCCACCTCCTATTGACGGATGGGCACGGCATCACTCTCCGACGAAGGCGAAAGCCCCGACGACGAAGCTTGGGCACGCTTGTCCATCGCACTCTTGATCTCGCCGTCCTGGTCATCAACACTCATGCCCCTTTGCAAAATACTGCTCTCCTTGACAGGGCTGCCCGAGACGTACGAATTGTGGCTGTGGGTGGGCTGCAGGTTCAACGCAGGGTTGCCGGTCGGGTTGCCGGGAGTTTGGGTGCTGGGTGATGAGGAGAGGTGCGGGATGGTGTCTGGTGAGGGGTGTTCGACGCCGATGCTGGTGACGCCTACGTCGCCTGCCTTGCCGGCTTTGCTTAGGGCGTAGTCGCCGCTGTCAAAGTATTTGCGCTCTTGGCCCTGTTTGTTCGCATGAAATTGTCAGATCTCGGGTCGAGAAAGTAGAGAGGGTGTGTGTTTGAAACGTACTTTGAGCTTGTTCTGTAGCAGGTTCTTCTTGTCGGGCAGCTTGCCGTACATGCGGAACAGGCGCTGCTCGTCGGGTGACATGGCCTGTGGAGACATGATGAGTCGACTAGTGCATACGGCAGCGGTGGGTGGACATCTCACGTTAATGTCGACCTTGTTGTTCTGGTGAGGGTTCATGATGGGCGGGTTTTGTCGCAATGAGCTTTTGCGATGTGTAGGTGCAGAGGGTCTTCACCAGCAAGAATTGACGCCTTGACTCTTGTTGTGCGTCAAAGCTAGACTTCGCAATGAAGAAGAAAAGTGCGGTTGGCGTGGAAAGTGAGAGGTCGAAAGGTCTTTGCTGAGCAGTCCAGGTAGATGGATAGCTCTGGGCTTTGTTCACCAGGGTGGATCCTTTGGGTGTCGTCGCTTGCTTCGGGCCGGCTCTTTCTCAAAAGCTGGGGTACAAGGGTTCAAGCGACAAAGAAATGCTGATGGTTAATATGGTGATAAAGCGCTGGATTTTGCTGTTCGCAGTCGGATGTTGTTGATGTAAAGCGCCTTGTGTGCTTGTTGTCGCTGCCCAATTGTCAATTGCTGCTTTCGGTCCAAAGGCGATTGCGTGAAACGTATGACGAAGCAGTCTGACGCACGGTTGACTATATACTGTATTATTTGTCCCTGTTGTTTCGTAGGCGGAAACCTCGTGCTTGGCACGCAATTGACTTCTTTTCGAAAGCTTCCAAAAAGTTCACACACCAGGGTTGCTTGTCTTGTCGAATGTATATAGCAATACTGACAAAAGAGGGATACGTACGAGAATGAAGGGCAAGAGCTCTTTGAGCTTGTGTGTCACCGTCCGTTTGTCCTTTTCCATCAAACGTCTGCCCAGCTGAGAGCTCTTTTGACTTTACCTCTGATCTTTCCCTTGTTCGCTCAGAGGTCATGCAGCATTCATGCTTGGCTTGGCTTGTTTTCTGGAGCCTCTGCAAGTTCGTGCCTCCCACATTTGTTGATCTACATACACTTGAGGGCTGCAGATATTACTTGGTCGGAAGCCTCCTGCTCAGAATCGCGGGTACCTCTGTAGGGCTACTCGATGTCATCGAGACAAGCTGCAAAATGCGAGCTCAGGATGTGATAACGAACAACAGAGTCTTCCTGAGAGGAGCTTTGACAGCATTATCTAGCGTTGAGTGTTCTGTACCAAGCGTTTTGTGTTTTATAAACACTTCCCCACGATCTTTTGATCCTCCCCGCAGACTCAGTCTTTCTTTGGGCGATAAAACTTTTGTAAAAACCATTTGGGTGAGTATCATTTTAATCGCCCACCAAATTTGCCCGTTGATATTGCCTCCCGTCTAATCAAGACAAGTATTGATCTTGTAATTGCAATTGTGCATTTCGAAACCAAGGAACCGATATTCGTGTAGTAAGTTATCGAGGGGAGGAAAGTACTCTGTAGCAATGCTCTGACCCAATTCAGATCAAGCATGTCGGGCAAGACTTTCATCGTTGAGCATCTTGACCCTGAGCTCGAACAATGGTCAGCTTTGGAATACAAGTGCATTGCTAGAGAGACTGCTGCCTCTGGATCGTCCTTCTACCTCACATCTGTTCCCCATGAACTTCAACTTCCTGAATCTCTCAAGAACGTCTCTGAGTTGAACGTCGAGCACCGTGGTATCGAAGAAATCTACGCAGATAAGAAGGACCGCGTCTGTTTGCTCGATCCCGCAGCAACGAAAGAACTCAGCCCCGAGGATGGTGACACCTTTGACATCTTTCTTTTCGGTGGCATTCTTGGAGACGACCCGCCCAGAGGTATGCCGAAATTCTCATACTGGTCGTGATCATTCTTGTCTGACATACCATATAGACCGCACTTCAGAGCTCCGCAAGAAGGGTTACCAGGGCCGCCGCTTGGGTCCTATTCAAATGACCACTGACACGGCAGTCCGCACCACAAGAATAGTGGTTCAGGATCGCATTGAATTGGAGAACATCAAGTATGTCGACCACCCAGAGATCAAGGTCGATGAGCACGAGAGCACAGAGATGCCTTTCCGCTATGTGCTAGACAAGGCTGGCAAGCCCATCTTTCCCGACGTATGTTTAATCCACCCAACTTGCGTTAGGATGTTTTGCTAAATGACAATTACAGGGCATGATTGATCTGATCAAGAAAGATTCAGAGCGCGGTATCGATGACTTGTTGTAGGCAAACGCATCGTGTCGAGCAATCATATCCCCACTTGCTGCATTCAGATGTTGAAAGATAGTGTAAATAATAAGCTGCCCATCGATCAAGTCAAACACGCCTAAGATTCCTCGTATCAATCGATCTCAATTAGAAGACCTTTTAGGCTTCTGTTGACCAACTTTCTGATTGTTTAACCTTATTGGTTAGAGGCTGCCTAGTCATTACTCCGAATCTTCGTCAAACTTCGCTTTTGATAGAGAGCTACATTGATTCATCCTGTAACTTTGAACACACAGAATGCATGTCTGAGATGCGTCCTTTACCTGTTGATCTCAGGCTCATTCCTTTTTTTTATTTCTTTGTACAAGACTCTTGGCGGCACTTGCCTAGTTTGAGCAAGCCGCCCACTATTAGCTTTGGGAAGCTGCACCCACGTATCTGGATACGGGATCCTCATTCTCCAAATACGCTGTCATGTTTGCTAACTTCGAGCTGTCTTCTGGGGGGTTGGTGTCGGCAAATGTCAAGCCCAAGCGAACCCGTACAGATCTGGGTTGCCTCCCATGTACGTGCTTACCTCATCCGCTTGCTTCGATCAGTGTCCATGCCTCACGGGCCAGCGCGGTCGTCATTCCAGATGGGGTATCTACGCGCTCCAACGCCTTCGTTTGCTGATAATCTCGTCCATTAGGTCGGCGGAAAAAGAAGAAGTGCGACCTGGCAAAGCCCGTGTGTCTGCGATGCAAGAAGAGTATCGGGGCGGTCGTCTGTGAGTGGCCAGCACATGCCGCGTCGCCATCATCCGAAAATGGAAGACGTCGAGTCCATGTTGGGTCGAGCATTGAGCAGGACGCTTCTTCGTCACCGAACAGGTCCGAGTCTCCGTCAGAGACTACATTAGTACTTCGTGAGCAAGGAACCAATAGCAGATATAACAACACTGCACCAAGTACTCCACAATATGCGTGGGAGCCGCCACCACCAGAGAGCAGTATAGAAAACTGCATCACCGTCAGCCTTCCTCCTGGAGTCAAGAAAGTCTCGCCGTATGTGTTATCAATACTGATATTGTTACAAAACGTTGTGATTGACTGTCCTAGGCGATTAACATCGAGTCAATTGATTCAGATCACGACAGCATTTGACAAGGCCATCATATCGCCGGACAATGGAAGCATTGACCAACCAGCCTCACACCTCTGCCTGCCGTTGTGTCTTCAAAACTCTTCACTGATGCATGCTTGGCTATCGTGCGGCACTGCGTTCGTAGCAAACAAGCAACCGGGGGGTTTACAGAGAGCGCTTGCACATTATCAATCTGCTATCAAAGGACTTGCCAGTGCTTTGAATGGGACTGGCTTCACTACTCCGGAATGGAAACTGGCGACAGTGCTTTTACTGCACACATTCGAGGTATGGTTATATTCAAGACGACCCGTAAGAATTCTACTAAAGCTATAAACAGTCAATGAGCCCAAGGAACGATGAACCTGCAAGCATGCGGGTAGCCCATCTAAACGGTGCTCACAACTTGGTTCGTGCGAGTATGATGGAAGCACCACCATCATCAATGCACGAACTCCTACTTCTTGAGGCATATTCTTTCCGTGCGGTGCACAACAGACTTTTCCAGCCCTCAGATTCTTTGCCATATCATCATTTGGAACAATTATACGAGGTCATGTGTGCTCCGGGAAGTCCTCGGGGAAATATGAACGTATCATGGCGCAAATGCCCATGGGTGGGCATGTGTGCTCCTCTGTTTGACATGGCCTTCAAGTTGTGTTGGCTGCGGGATAGACTGCCTCTACAAGGAGATGATCTAATAACAGCGATATCACTCTCGACCAAGATCCGCAGATGGAGACCCCCGGTACAAGCGCCAGAAGATCTATTTGACGTTGACTCTGGCACTGCGGACACGTTCATGATGAAGAACTTGTTGGCGGCCAAGGCTTGGTGGTACGCGTGTCTGCTACTTTCGCACAAGATACTCGATCCAGCCAAAGGACCTTTCGATCCGCAGATTCTTGCATTGTCGAGGCAGAGCCATAAAGTTCTGCAACAGATTGCGTTGCTGCAAGGAGCATCTGCACTTATCTTATGGCCAATCTTCATATTGGGTACTGGTGCAGTCACACCTGAGAACCAAGCAGCCTTCAAGGATGCTATACAGGCATGCACTGCAAGAGCAGGTCCGGGCAGTATCATGCGCACCACACGACTTCTGCAATGGACGTGGGCACAAGACATTACGCTTGAGGCGGGCTTCTTGGGATCTGATATTATCCTTCGGACCGATATTCTCAGACAGTTCTTCATGTAAGCAGTCGCTTCTGCTTTCAGGAATCTTGTCATGTGCGTCATATGCTTTGATTCAAGACTAGAACTACGATCATTTATCAACGTTACATGATCACAGAAGAGTTGGCGCTGGCACACTTCTCGCTACAATCGTTCTCATTCACCAGACCGAGCTTCAAGGCCCAATCTGACCTTCCAGAGACCTCAATAAGCTCTTTTGCCATGGACAGCCTCCTGTCGTACGCTTTTCGTGTCTTCTGGACCTGTAACACACGACCGTGCATGTGCAAGGCTTCAGTCTGCTCATTGGCAATGGCGAGTAAACCAGCAGATCCTATTAGGAGAACAAGAAGCAGGATCTTTCCTAGCTGCGTAGCATTGCTTGTCAAAGCTGCGTCCAGATACACCAGCACCGTTGCCAGAGCTGAGACAGCACTCTCTAGCGGGGTCATCTCTGCCAGCCATTGTCCAGATGTCACTGCTTTGAGGTCATCGACAGCGCCTTGGATCCTGATCCAGCGGTCTTGACTGAGCAGTACAAGCAAATCTCCTTTGACTCCTGGCTCGCTAGCACCCTTCCACTCGCCAGCTCTCTCGACACGCCTCTTGACGACAAAGACGTTGCATAGCCGAGCGAACATCAAGATGCTGACAGAAGTGACGGCCCACCAATCTCGGAGCAAAGCGAAGACAACGAGGGCAGACATTGTGAGCAGGCAGCAGAAGGCATATGGGAAGGTCCTGCTGAAGAGCTTAACCGTTGTCCATTCTTCGCAATGGCTTTTGGCATATTCGACTCTGATGGTGGTGAGCTGTCCAGTTCGCCCAGCACTTTGGAGAAATGCTACCGTGGCTGGGTTTTCTACTCGGAAGGCGTACCCGGTAGTCATCGCAGCACATGCTGGGAATTCTCCGCGGTTCAGCCCGCTCGCCGATTGTTGTGTATGGAGGCCTGGGCAAAGTACGACCCCATCGGCAAAGCGTGAAGTACCAGATAAAGCGGTGCGTCGAGCAATAATGTCGAGATCCGCAAGCGCGACGATTCCAGCAGCATCGAGTGTAACTTCAGGCATTTTCCATTGATCCATGATGGTTGAGACTTCTCGCTAAGCGACGTTTTCAATGACCATTGCTTTATGATATCAAGATTGCACCAACCTTTGGCGGGATGTACATATTGCTTATGAACTCTTGAAACATTCCACACAGCCTTCAATCTGGTGGTGGCGGAGGACAATTGGAAGCGGTCGCAGTCATCGATAAGCTGTCAGCCTGAGGAGGAGTCGCGAGCAACATATACGAGAACTTCGGGAACCCCGATCTGCCTGGTTATACAACCGTATGCAGATTGCCGTGGTAGAGCGTGGCTGGCCGCACACCGCCCCCACAGAAAATGCCCTATAATATGCATGTAATATGCAGCCGAGACACCACAACCAATCGGCATGATAAATCAAGAAAGAATGTTGAGTTCGATCAGAGTCGAGCTCAGCAACCAGGCTCTCACGCCAGACAATTAAATATTGGCATCCAAGATACGCTCAAAGAAGGCACTTGAGTTCGCAATATGACCAGAGGTGCTTTCACATTAATGAAAGTGTCGTGCCTTTCACCAGCCCTATCCGAACCTTCTACTACGGACAAGAGGTCGATTGAGGCGCATGCCACGTATCTTCCTTCTCAGCCTTCTCTTGACGGCATCAGCAAATAATCCGCACTTGCGCTTGCCCTTACAGAGCACTGCCGCTTTCGGGATTTCTCACGCGAGCCGATGGCAGGATCAGGACGCCTGATTTCTTAGACCTTACGGACCCTGTTTCTTTGATCGCCTTGATAAAGACTTCAATGTCCTGAGGACACCATCTCATGATGCTGGTCCCACGTTCGGCAAACAACTTTTATAGACAATGTCTCCACTTCCGCCAACACGATATCGCTTCGACAATCTCTCGCAAGAACCTTATAGGGAACGCGCATTTCGTCTATTCGTCCTACATCCAGGCTCTGTGGATAGTGAGCTCGAAGGCGAGATCATTACCTGCCGCTTAAAGGCCCCCAACACAAGTTCAACAGTCATCGCCGCGTCTGATCCTGGCGAGTATGAGGCTCTATCATACAACTGGGGAGCAGTCACCGACAACGATCCCGTGGTCAACATACACAACACGACAGTCAGCATCACAAACAACCTGTCCTCTGCGTTGAAAGCCCTGCGTCATCGAAGATTTCATAAACGAAGACTATGGATTGATGCTCTGTGCATTGATCAAAAGAATCAAGAGGAGAAGAGTTTACAAATTTCCCACATGTCCATCATCTTCAACTCTGCGACTGCAGTACGTGTCTGGCTAGGTCCGAACGATGCTGATTCTGAACTGGCGTTCGATTTTGTGCGAAAGTGTCTGGCAAGCGATGTATTCGACAGAGCTATGCGTGATCCGCACGTGTCGAAAGACATCAAGGCTTTAGTTTCGCTTATGAAGAGACCTTGGTTCAGTCGAAGATGGATCGTGCAAGAGATTGCGGTCGCCAGAACAGCAACGCTGCATTGCGGCAGTCAGCTCTTGCAATGGCATGAGTTTGCAGATGTGATATCACAACTATCAACCAGGTTGTTCGAGATGAAGGCGCTGTTCAAGAAGTCACCAGAATTTCACAACCATGCAGATTACCTTGGCGACATCTCTGAGCTAGGAGCAATCCGTTTGGTCGAGCTGACTGACGACCTCTTCCACAAGACCGAGGACAACAAGATCCGCGACAAGAACTTCTCGCTCGAGGCTCTAATGTCGACAATGTCTGCCTTTGAGGCTTCGGTTGCCCATGACATAGTCTACGCTATCTTATGGCTGTCAAATGATGCGGTTGGAGTCGCCGGGCTTCGAAAGGAACAAAGTTCGCCTGGCTCTCCTGTGGTGATGCCTGTGTTGACCCCCGAAATTTCTGACCAATCCTCTGTCGATGCTCAACTCAAAAGATCTTTGACAGATGGCAATCAGAATGATGACAACATATTCAAGAGAAGGAAAGGCGAGGATATACCTGCAATCCATATCAGTGGAGTCGGTACAAGATCATCACACGTTAATGGGGAAGGACCAGATGAACAGCACCTTCTTCATGACGGTGCACAAACAATGACAATCATACCAGACGCACCTTACTGCTCTTCGCCTCCAGCCGACAGGAGCTCGGCTTCATCGCCCTTTCCCAATCTTGCGATCAACGGTCGTACCGAGTGGCTACAGCCAGCCAATTCAGCAGCCGCTTTCATGGCTTTCGGTCGCAGAAGGACACTATCAGACGCCAAAAATCCTACAGAAAAACAACAAATTGTCTTTGCCCAGCTTCGAAACAAATTCGAGCAACGCCGGATCTACCTCGATTACAGCAAATCCATCTTCGAGGTATGCCGTGAAGTCCTCGAGTTCGCGATGTCGAGACCCGAAGCCACGCTAGATATCTTATGTCGACCATGGGCACCAGACGATCCTCACGACGAACATTTTCCCTCCTGGATCCCACGACTCAGCAATAGAATCGCCTTCAAGCCTAATCGTCGAGGCAAGTATCAACGTGTCAACGCAAACCCCTTGCTAGGGAAATTCGACCTCAGTGGCCCATTATACAGAGCCTCACACAACCTGACCGTCTTTATGAAATACCAATTCCCGCGCGGCGATCCTTTACGAGAAAGAAGCCTACTCATCAACGGATTGATCTTACATACCATCCAACCGACAGAACTAAAGTCAAACGCCACATCAGGCACCATCCCCGCCGACTGGCGCGAAGCAGCACAGTGGCAAGAAACCACACCCTCCGAGCAAAACCCCCCTCCCGATCAATTCTGGCGCACCCTAGTCGGCAACAGGAACACACATGGCAGGAAACCACCACTGTATTGGCGCCGCGCATGTTCAGAAGCATTCCAAGAAGCGCCCCAAGACGACGACCTCGAGACCTCTCTCGTGCTCTCCGGCAATCCCGCCTCTTCGGTCCGCGAATTCCTGCATCGCGTTCAAGAAGTCGTATGGAACAGACGCTTAGCGCGCATCTGTTTGCGGCATACGGGGATGGTCACTTTGTGCTTGGTGCCGAAGAATACGCAGGCGGGTGATTTGGTGTGTTTGTTGTATGGGTGCAACGTACCTGTCGTGTTGCATGCGCATCAGAAGCAGGACAGGGCTGAGGAGGCGAAATTGTATCGTGTGCGTGGAGAATGCTATGTGCATGGTATGATGGACGGGGAGATTAACAGTTATCGCAAGACTATACCAAAGTCTGTGTTGCAGCAGGCAGAGACGATGTTGGAACTTGTCTGACAGAGATTGGCAATTGAACGATAGCTCTTCTGTTTTTTGATCTTGTTTGTTCAAGAACCAGCAAGCACCTTGTAATGTGGAAAGAACTTTTAAGATTGTGCCGCTTCCTGATGCTCGTGTCTGGTTCGAGCTGCCGAAGTTGCAATTTGCGATGACGAGCAAGATGATACACGTTCAAGGAGTGAGGGAAGCTTCATGTGTCGGATTAACAATTCGAGCGATAGAAGAGGTTATGATTTCTCTTTTGTCTGCAGTTTTCACGATACATCATTTTTTTCTTTACAGACAGCCACGACTCATCACTTGGCTATTTCCTCCATGCACGTCATCCATTTTCATCATCATCACGTGCATCTGGCTTCCTTGACCTCCTATTTCCAAGCACCGAGTCCCGCCCAAGGATCAGCTTGACCTTGCTGTTGCTGCTGCCCATATCCCTGCTGCTGTTGATGTTGCTGCTGATGCGGCGGAGGACCGGGCGGAGGCGGCGGCGGCACATAACCATGCGGCAACATGTTCTGCTGCTGCTGTTGACCCATCTGCGCATGAGGCTGACCGTACAGTCCCTGATTCTGGTTCGGCGGTGGGGAAAAGTATTGCTGTTGTGTGGATGCGGCGGGTGGGGAGGTTGGGGGCATGCT
Source organism: Aureobasidium sp. P6 (assembly GCA_003992365.1). Classification (NCBI taxonomy): domain Eukaryota; kingdom Fungi; phylum Ascomycota; class Dothideomycetes; order Dothideales; family Saccotheciaceae; genus Aureobasidium; species Aureobasidium sp. P6. The sequence continues at coordinate 47,485 of RZIQ01000113.1, forward strand.
GTAAGAGGTGGGATTGTAGCTATAGCCTTGAGTTTGGGGCGTTTGTGCGTAGGTGTGCTGTTGAGGTTGCTGGTGCTGCGCCTGCTGGGTATAGCTTTGTTGGTGCATGTACGGTGAAGGCGTGGGTTGCATGCCATAGCCCGGCGTCACGGGCGGTGAAGCTGCTGGGTTGTAATTGTTGTATGAGTGCTGTTGCTGCAGTTGCAAAGGTCTCGGAGGAGGTTGTGGTTGCTGCTGTTGATGCGGCGAGGATGATGGGTTCATTGACATGCGGTCCATCATCTCCTTGAGACGCTGTTGTTCGCGGTCTGCACCGCCAGATCCCGAGACAGTCTTTCTGCTCTCGATTTGGTTGAGGAGTTGACTGCCCTCGGCTTTGCGGTTGCCAACGAAACCTTCAACGTTCTTGTACAAACTATCGACGGTGTCCTTCATCTCAGAGTAAAAATTCCTGGCACGCTCGAGACCAGCTTGGAGATCCAAGAGTGCCTGATGCACTTTTTTATACTTGGACATGACAGTGCCACGTTGGCGTGAAAAGGCCTCGTACTTGTTTTGTTCCTGTCGCACTCGTTTGTCCGACAGTAGATCACTGTATGTGCGAGTGAGTTCCTTCATCAAGCTATGCTGCTTGTGTTGAGCTTGCAGCAGACGCTGTTGATGAGGTCTGAATTTCTCAAGTTCGGTCTTGAACAGTTGATTCTCCTGTGACATGGCCTTCTTGTTCATGATCAAGACACTTGAGATGTCATCATTGTGAATCTGTGTTTTTCTGTCAGCATAGACCTAGCTTCGAGGAGATCTCTCGGACAGACCTTGTCTTTCAAGTCCTTGAGCACCTTCTCCCGCTCTCTCTTGATCAGGGTCAATTTCTTGAGCAAGTCCTCAACTGCGGCGATCTGCTCCGATACGCTCGCTTTGTCATCATCATCAATGTCGTCAATCAAGTTACCTTCTGCTGCTGGGCTCCTGACACCAGTCTTCCGTGCAGCACCAACCTTGATCATAGCGCGTTGGTATAGTACATCAGCCTCATCGGTTTCGCCGGCAGAGCGCATCTCCTCCATGTCTGATTCGTGCTGTCTGAAAGAGCTATAAAGCTGCACATCGCTCATACTCGCTTCTTCCACAGCACCACGATAGTTTCGGATGTCGCTACGGAGGGTCGAAGTCAATCGTGAACTCGGTTGCTGAGTCCAGTCGGCGCCATACTTGTTTCTCATCTTTTCGCAAACACTTTCCTCCATATCCAAGCTCTTCTGACATTGATCAAGAGTGCTATGAATGCTGGATTTGCTAGAGTTGAGTCGTTCAAAGGCTTCTGCGAACGGCGCATGGCCGACAAAGTCTTCACACCATTTACGGAAGTCGGCATCGACGGCCATATCCTGATCCAGGCCACCTTTGAGAATGTTGAGACTGTTCGGCAACTTGAGGTAGTCGAGCGAAGCGGCCATCTCGTCATTGGCGATTTCGACACGCTCGCTCTCTGCGCGCACAAGCTTGGCCTTCTCCTCATCGTACATACTGGCAGACTCGGTAACGGCCATGGGGACGATCTTCTGAAAGATGTCGGGACCAACAATGCGGTGAATATCCTGACCCTGGTACAATTCACTGACAGGGATTGGTTTGGCGGCAGGCAGTTTGGGAATGGCAGGAAGTGCAGCCTCTGGTGGGGTTGGCTGATGATAGATAAAGTCGTTGTCCTTGTTAAACTGCTGCAGCTTCTCATCGCATGAAGCCAAATGGGTCTTTGCCATGTTGGCAAGGATAGAGCCAGTGTCTGCAGCCAGGTTGGAAGTAGCTGAAACGGATGACGGGAAGGAATTGGCGACCTTTGCGGCCTCACGGGCGAGGTTGATGGCAATTTCCAAGCGGGAAATGGCAATGCCATGGGAATTGGCATCATCGTCTGCAAGGGCCTGATAGTAGTGGGCAAGCGAGGTCATGTAGTGAGTCTTGAATTGAACGACGAGCAGCCAGACACGCTCAAAGATGGCCTTGGCGACATTTTCTTGAACACCGTCAAGAGCCTGGGTGTAGAGGAAGGCGGCTTGACTCGCGAGCTTAGCCATGAGGCCGACCTTTTTGGCATCGGCAATCTGCTTCTCGAGGAAGACTTCCTGGCCTTGTGCCAGCATGATGGCAATCAGAGTCTTGACCGTGTCTCTGCTCAAGTCGGTCGAGGGGGCGTGCAGGAAGTTTTCGTTGATGTAGGTGAACATGCCAGCCGAGGCCTGGAACGAGTGATAGGCGACCTTGAGGTTGGTCTCTTGGTTGCGGTCTTGATGGGCGGCATGGCAGGAAAGGACGGCCGAGATGTTGAAGATGATCGAAGCCTTCTCGTAGGCAAGCGAGTACTGGGCAGTGGGTTTGTGGGTGAAAGCATCGAACCTGCAGAGAGAGTCAGTCGAACGGCCGACACAGTGGCAGAGGCTGGTGGAGCGTGGACAGACCAGGTGAAGGAGATCTTGATGTGGTTCTCGTCGATGGGGAAGCGCAGGTCCAACAGCTCCAGCTGCCCGTAGTAGCGGTAGAGCAGGTCGCGTCCAGCGGCGCTGTCCTTGGCGGCGCCTCGCATGTCCTGGCGAAGGCGGTTGAGGGCGGCGCATTCGTCGGCATAGCGCTCCGGGTCGTCGCCGTAGGTGCTGCGGATGTATTGTTTGAGCGGAGCTATCCAGTCGATCTCGTTTGTTGCCTTGAGCGGGCACGACAGCATCGGTGTCTGCATCATCTTGTCGTCCTTGTCGTAGGATGAGAGGGCCGCTATAGCATGGCCACGCGGGTGGGGTCGATCGCTCTTGCTGCCGTTGCGCGTGCCTTCTTCTTCTTCTTCTTCTTCT